>VZQC01002209.1:3362749-3469417 GCA_009823505.1 Rhizomys pruinosus
CTCTCCACGAGAAATATTTATATCTGGGTTATTGGTACTAGCATCCACATATGAGGGACACCATTTGTCGTTTGTTTTTCTGGGACTGTGTTACTTCACTTAACATAATGTCTTCTAGCTCCATCCATTTACCTGCAAAGTTCATGATGTTGTGCCTCTTTACTGCTGCATAGAACTCCATTGTATACATGTACCACATTTTCTCTATCGACTCGTCAGTTGAGGGGCACCTGGGCTGGTTCCAGCTTTTTGCTATTGTGAACAGAGCTGCAATAAACATAGCTGTGCATGTATCTTTGTAGTAAGATGTGTCTTTATTTATTTATTTATTTATTTATTTATTTATTTATTTATTTATTTATTATTTTTATCTTTTCGAGACAGGGTCTCCCTGTAGCCCAAAGTGTCCTGGAACTTGCTCTGTAGACCAGGCTGGCCTTGAACTCACAAAGATCCACCTGTCTCTGCCTCTCAAGTGCTAGGATTAAAGGCGTGCACCACCACACCCGCTGTATTTTTATTTTTTAACTGTGTGTGTGTGTGTGTGTGTGCATGTGAGTGCAGGGGCTGGAGGAGACCAGAAGAAGGTGTCTGGTCCCCTGGAGCTGGAGTTACAAACAATTGGGAACCACCCAACCTGGGTGCTAGGAACCAAATTCTGGTCCTCAGCAAGAACAGTACACACTGTTAACTGCTGAGCCATCTCCAGCACTAGCTTTCATTTTTTATTATCATTGAGTTTGAAATCCACTTTCTTCTGTGATTTTTTTCCTGTGCCCCATGGATTATTAGAAGTGCACTGTTTAATTTCAAAATGCTTGGGTGTTTGAAAGATATAATTTGTATTGATTTCTAACACAATGCTACAGCAGAGAACATATCCTGTATAACTTCAAATTTAGCGAGACTTGATTTGGTGAATGAACATCTTATGTTTCCCTAATGAATTTGTGTTTTATGGTTTTTGAGTGAAGTTTGCCTTAAACACCCACTAACTTACATTTGTTGGTAATGATATTCTCTGTTATTTGATTTCTGTCTCCTGCTCCATTAGTTACTGAGAATGGAGTATTTAAATGGTTAACTGTGCTTACTTTCCTCCATCACCCCAAACTGTTCCATATAGTGATTTTATTTGCCAATGGCTTCTCAGATTTCATGGTGATTGGCCACAAATATGTTTAGGATAGCTCTATCTTCCTGATTAATGGACCTTTTTATCATTAAAAATCTTCTTCTATTGCAATATTCCTGGTCTCTAATGAGCTTTCCTATAATTTATAATATATGGTTAAGATTGTGGATATCTTTTTCTGCCCATTTACTTTTAACTCATCAATGCTTTTGTAGACTTTATATTTCAAGTGAAATTATTATACAGAACAAATAGTTTAGCATCCCTGGGTTTTGAGTCCTGTGGAATTAGGTAAAGAAAAGTCAACACAGAATAAAGAACGTGTCATCCCAAAACTCATCTAGACATTAGTAAAAACCAACAAGGTCTCTCGTTAAATTGCAGTAAACAGCATTTTACACCTGACTATCCCCTTGCCTTGACTGCATTGTCTTATTTATCCATCTCTAGCTTTTAAGAACACCTTCTAGGCTTTGAAAGAGAAAGTACTTTAATTTCTACCTTTTAAGGGCAAAAATAACAATGAAATCAAATCAAGAATTTCTGGTTGCTTCTGTTTAAAATTCTGCCCATTACTGAAGATGTACTTCCTGGATAATTAAGTACTCTGGCAATAATCAGGGGGCTGAGATTCTGAAGCAGAGAGAGAAGATTGCATTATTTTCTAATAACCTGTAGTCTTTAGGCGGTGGTGCTCTAAAGATCAATACTTTTATCTCAGGGAGGACAGTGCACATTCACTTTGTTAAACATCCGGTGTTGTGAAGAGGCCATTGTTTCACTCAAATAGAGTGGCCAGTACTCTGTTATTCTAATAAATTCTCCTGGATGGGCATAGTGGTCTGAAAATTGCCAACTCTTGTTTTTAACCAATAGGATTTCCAGTAGTTTCAATGACATTTTTCAAAAGAAATAATCACCCTCATAACAAATAATTCTTTTTTTTTTCGGTCTTCTGGAGACAGGGTCTCCCTGTAGCCCCAGCTGTCCTGGAACTCACTCTGTAGACCAGTCTGGCCTTGAACTCACAAAGATCCTCCTGCCTCTGCCTCCCAAGTGCTGGGATTAAAGGTGTGAACCACCACACCTGGCTACAAATAATTCTTGAACATCATTTCTGCTATAGAATTATGACATTCTGACTGCCTTCCACGCAATCAATTTCCAGTGACTACCAATAGCAGTTGTAAGACTAAAAAGATTCTCAGTCTCAGCAATACAGCAGTTGTGTCTGACTTCTCATTTTCATTAAATATATCTCAATATACAAATCCTAAAAGGGTCCTAACTGCTAACATTTTTGCAGGAAGACTTGGTTTATTATATATACATTATATAACCAAGCTATCAGATACATAATAAAGCTTCGTCACTAAATTCTTCTACATTGAAATTTAAAATCTGACCTCAGAATTTAGCTTCTTAATTCTCAACTTAATGTGGAAACATAGCTTTTATTTTTATTTAAAATATTTTTAAAATTTATTTATTTTTATTTTATGTGTATGAATGTATTGTCTGCACGTGTGTAAGTGTATCCATGCTGTGCAATACCCGTGGTATTCAGAAGAGGGCGTCAGATCCCTTAGAACTGGAGTTACCAATGGTGGTTAGCAGCCATGTAGATCCTGGGAATGAACCCAGGTCTTCTGCAAAAGCATCCAATGCCCTTAACTGCTGAGCCATCTCTCCAGCCCTTTTATTTAACATATTGATTATTTAACTAAGTGTTTGTGTGTGCATGTGTGTGCATACCACAGCACTCATGTAGAGGCTAGGGGGCAACTTGTGGGAGTCTGCTCTTTCCTTCTACCATGTGGGTCCTGGAGCTGGAACTCAGGTCATGATTTGCTCTGAATTGTGCTACAGTTTTCTACATGTGATAGGTTTTCTGCCCTGATGTTTGAAATCTGAAGAGCAAGTTTTGGTTGCCTCTCGATTCTGTTTTCCCTATTCCCATGCTTCTGATGTGTGCTCTCTGTTTTTGAACTTGAACAGTGTGAAGGTCTTATTAATACACCACTTGCTAGAACAGTGGTCCAGGTCCCTGTTGGTAGCTGACAATCTGGATCATGAATCTTGCTGGACAAAGATGTCATACCTATGTAGGATGTCCTTAAGCCGAGAAATCCATCACTTGGCCTTATGTTTCAGATGCAGAACAGCAGAGCGGTTCCCTGGAGACCCTGGACTCCCAGTTGAGGTGCTCTTCTGAAAAGAAGACTTTCACACAATGCTGCTCAAGGACCCTTTCCTTCCCGGTTGCTGTCAGAAGAATGTGAAAGCCAAAGACAAAGAAGCATTGTTTAAGCTGGACAAGGGCAAAATCCTAGCAGTCAATGCTGCCCACAGTCCTTATCTCTGTACTAAGTGAGGCTGAGACATGGGGTAGGAGAGTGACAGGGTGTTTCTGGCTTAGGAGTCAGCCCATTTTCATTGTATTGTGGGGAATTCTGCCTTTTGCTATTAGTTATGAATACAAATCCGAGGTCAGAGCTGAAAATTGGACTTAGAATCATTTCCTCATTTGTCGCCCAGAATACCTGCCTCCCGAACATTTAGGTATTTTGAGATAATGTGTGGAATGTGCAGCATAAATTTTTAAAGCTCACCTTCTATGAAAATGATTACACATAATGCCAAATAACTACAATTTATGGTTCTCTGGGAAAACAGGAGAAATAAAATTATTCATGAAGTAGGATCTTTGCATGGTTATCAATGGATTGTAGGAGACTAAGTGACAGGTAAAAATACTACCCGTCAACACAGAGCAGGTAATGTGAACTTAAGTTCCTTTAGAGCCTGTCTCCCAAAGTCAAAAAAAGACCATGAGAATACACAGGACTCATCACTTGGTTAGACGCAGGGAAATGATCTGACCACCATTTGCTTTTGTGGCTGTGTAGGGGGATATTCACGCAGGAGATAGGGTTAGGATGGAGGAGTCTCCTGAAAAATTGAATTGGAGAGTGAAAAAGAAATAAAGACAAACAAAGCTTCTGTATCAGTTACGAAGCCTGTTGCTGTGATTGAATGCCCTGACAAAAGCAAGCTAAAGGAGAAAGACCTAAAGAGGAAAGACCTCAAGGAGAAAAAGACCTGGCTTTTTCTGTCTGGGAGATAATGCGATAGATCTTTCTCCTGTCCCCTTTGAATCATGCTGACGTCATCTAGGACCCAGGGCCAGGGTGGTACAATTGCTGTGTATCGGCCCTCAGGGAGGCCTGGTTGGAGGCCCAGCAGGTCAGGGGTGTGTCCGTCACCATATCCTGCTCACTGCTAGCTTGCGGCCTCCATGCACCTCCACCTGTCATGTCCATCCTGTGTCAGGCCTGGTTGGAGGCCCAGCAGGTCAGGGGTGTGTCCGTCACCATGTCCTGCTCACTGCTAGCTTGTGGCCTCCATGCACCTCCACCCACTGCCTGTCATGTCCGTGCCTGTGTCAGGCCTGGTTCAGGAGTGGGACTGGGCCACAGCCCTGGTGTTCTGGAAACAAAGCCAGTGATCTTCCAATGGTGGTGACAGCCATGGAGCCTGATCCTTGTAGAGCCTGTCCAATGGGCACAGGACAACAGGATGTGTCGCTCACTCAACACATGGTCCTGCAATTGCTGGGCAGGTGACGGTGTGCCACTCAAAGCTGCTGAGGTGATTTTAGATGGCACGGAGATGGGCAATGTCAGCCATGTGAGCTGACGGGGTGTGGGGGTGAATGAGAAGTGGCCCCATAGGCTCAAGTATTTGAACACTTGGTCCACACTTGGTGGCACTGTTTGGGGAGGTCCTGGAATCTTTAGGAGGTGAGGTCTTCCTGGAGGAATCCAGTCGCTGGGGGTGGGCTTGGAGAGGGAAGCCTTGCCCGGATTTCAGTTTTCCCTCTGCTTCCTGTGCCCGCCTGACCAGGTGACCTTTCAGCTTTCTGCTCCAGCTGCCTCCTGCCGTGCCTCCCTCTGGAGCCGTAACCCAAATGAACCCTTCCTTCTGTAAGTTGCGGTGGTCAAAGTGTTACATCACAGCACCCTGGGTGACAGAATGCTTCTCTTTCTGGTCCCCTTGCCGCAGCTGCTGTCAGCCATTGGCACCTTGCTAGAGCCACCACAGGCCTGGCACCTTCTGTGGACAACAGCACCAATCCAGCCCTAATCCCATTGTTCTGTGTGTCCTGCACTTGTTTGTGTCATTATTTTCTCCTATTTGTGTCCATTTGTGAATGACATGGAACTTTTAAAATCAATGTGTTATTTTATGAAATGTAATCAGTCAAAAGAAAAATATCAATTAAGCCAGAGGACAGGGGTGTAGAAAATTCACCAAGGTTTGGAAAACACTGAATAAAGACTTGAACTTGATCCTGGACTCTGCCACTTCCTAATTATGTAGCCTGCACAGGCCACTTAATTATCGCTAATTATATGGGCTAAGACGCGTAGGAGTTCTCCTTGAACTGTACTGTAACAGTCAGTGATTACTTATTGTTACTAGTACTGACTCATGATATTAGAAGGTATCATCTCTCTGTCATGCTTGTTGCTTTCCTATGACCACAGCAAGTGGGCAAAGATGTCAGAGAGCCACTGATGCCTGACAGGGAAGAATCACTGTGGAAGAAGTTTGGAGGAGGTCCCAGTGTTCAGGCCAGGCAGGGAGGGGGAAGTGGCTGGCTTGCCCAGAGCAAGACTGCACAGCTTCCAGAGGTGGGTGGCTCCAAGACAATGCCTGTCTGTCAGATGGCTGGGAGCTCAAGCTCCTTGTCTCCCATCCTCAGGGAAGGGGAGTCTTGGAGCCAGCGAAGGCCCCCTAGCACGGTGACAGGGACCCTGAGATGGAAGGAAGCCCTTCTCTCTGTTACAGATGGGAGTCAAGTCTTGGAACCATGTGGATAGTGTCACAGAGCCAAGTCTGAGTCCCTTTTATGACTAAGATGTCCTTCCCTTGATCACAAGAGTGTCCTGATCTGTAGAAATTACTTCTAGGGAGGGAGCTATGTGTCACACACACTCGCACTCTTCTCCAGGGCAGCGTTAACCGAAGCTTTGTCCTCATGAGCTCCTGTAACCTGACTGAGACCTCTGAGGTACCTGCACTTGGCTGTCCAACCGACCCAGGTCCACTTTCTTCCTTGTGTGAGTGTGGCAGGGAGCACTTCCTGCAGGCATTCCCAAATGTGGATCTTCTTCCCCTGAATCAAGTTATTTCTGCAGAACATGACCAATGAGAAGAGGAGTTAGATATATTCCTGATAGTCATAGGTTGGGGGTTAAATGGGGACCCCAAATCCAGCCCCATCCACAGTATCAGGCATCCTCTGTGATATCTTAGATAAAAAATGTATTTCCACAGTCATCTTTAACTTGATGTTCAAACTGCAGGACCTCAGGCAGCATGTTATAGCCGAGGATGCTACTGGAGCTGTTAGGGTCGGAGCCTGGGCCCTGGCAGCCCTGGCAAGCTGGACTTGGCTACCTGTCCTCAGTAGGCTAATTAAAGAGAAAAGCAATGGTACAAATCAGAGAAAGGAGAGTTATTCAATGTGGCCACATTGGGAAGAGACCCATCTAAGGAGGTGCAGAGCTGCCCTACCCCATCTTCTGGGTCCTGATGTGAGGTTGAGGGTTAAAAAGAGGGCAAGAAGTTTGCATAGCTAAGGGTCCTGGTGAGATGTGGTCCTGCCTATCCTTGTCTCTGCTCCAGTGTCTCCTGCAAGGTGGTCTGACCAGTCATCAGCACTGTCTGAAATCTCTTCCTGGAGCCAAGCTCCCCCTCTCCCTGGCTCCAGACTCCAGCCTTTCCCTTCCTCAGCATGAGACTCCTGGTGGGGATTCCAATCCCTTGAGGTCCATTGTCTCAACAGTCTCATAGCCAGAGCGAGGGCACAAGGGTCCCTTTAGAACATTGTCATGCCTGTAGGGATGGTTACAGTGTGAAGGAGGGAGATAAAGAGACCCCAAGCCCCAGCCTCAGACCCTCGAAGGCCGTTCTTGAGGTTTATTCTTTTTATAACATTTGTTCCATGCGGGCACTGAGGTAAGTGCTAAAGGCAGGAGAGTGAACAGAATGGATGAGATCCCCGTCCTCAGTGGGCTTCCCTGACAGTAAAGAGGAAGGAAAGAGCTTGGGAAGGTATCTGTGTGTGCACCAATGTGTGGGGCAGAGGTGAGCAAGTGAAGACTGGAGGTTAGAAGGGGCGGATGGAGGAGGTGACGACTGCACAGACAAGGTGCTGATCAGTTGATTTTAATCTCAACTTGCCACAAATTAGAATAATCTGAGAAAAAAAAGAATAACCTGAGAAAGGAGCATCAATTGAGGAATTGTCTTTATTGCCTTAATTGGCAGGAAGACC
Source organism: Rhizomys pruinosus (assembly GCA_009823505.1). NCBI lineage: Eukaryota > Metazoa > Chordata > Mammalia > Rodentia > Spalacidae > Rhizomys > Rhizomys pruinosus. The sequence continues at coordinate 3,370,231 of VZQC01002209.1, forward strand.
CACCCAAATGTGGGCAGCACCTTCTGGTAGCAGCCCAGATGAAAAGGGGCGTGGCATAAGGAAGATTAATCGCCTTTTACTCCCTCTTGCTGCCTCTTGCTGAGTTAATGTTAATTCATCATGTTGCTGCTGTGGATGCCTTTGCTGATCTCAGAACTGGTGTTTCCAGGCTCCACTGACTGAGGACCGGCAGCTCTCCAGAAACCTCCAGGTTCTTGGCGTCAGACTGCAGACTGAGCAACTACTGGGTTCTTTGCCTCTCAGGTGTGAGACAGGCACTGTGGGAATACTCTGGTTGCTGAGGCCCCCACCCAGCCTCAAGAACCTAGCAACCACCAGGTTCTTGGCCTCTTGGGTGAGATTCAGCTGTTCTTACTATTTTGAAGTGAACCGATTTATAAATTCTTTTAGTGTATATATTCATTCTGTCTGTTCCTCTAGAGAACCCTGGCTAATGGAAATCCTTCCTTCGAGGGACTGCAAGGCACAATGGCAGCGGAAAAGGATTTGTCAGGAGGTAGGCAGCTCAAAGAGGGAAGCTCTCATGGGCAGAAGGACTGGTAACTTCAAAGACAGAGGTTGGAAAGAGGCCACGGGGTACCAAAGGGAAGCCCCCCCATGGCTCCTGTGAGGAATGCCTGCACACCTTGTCTCCTGGGTTGCAAAGGCCAGCTCTCTGAGTTGTAAGAAATACAGTTGGATAAAAATGGAAAAGGCTGGGGTCTGGATAGATGGCTCACGGTTAAGAGCACAGGGTGATCTTCCAGAGGATCCGGGGTTCGTATCCCAGCACCCACATGTCGGTTAACAACCATCCTTAACTCTAGTTCCAGGGGATCCGATGCCCTCTTCTGACATCAGCAGGCATCAAACACCATGGGTGCACTTGTATGCAGGCAATATACTCATACACATAAAAATAAAAGTAATAAACAAAATATAAATAAAATGGAAAAGGCTGACCGCACCAAATGCTGGCGAGGATTTCAAGAAACTGGATAAGTGCTCGTATACTGTCAGTTGGAACAGAAAATGTTATTTCATTTTGAAACTGTTCTGGCAGTTTCTTAATAAGTTAAACACAGACCTACCATTCCACTTATCTGCTCCATCTTAGTACACACAACAAATGAAAACGCACACTCACAGAAGGGCTGTATACAGTGTGCACAATAGTCTCTGAAGGGTGCATTTCCCTCTGGCCCACCCTCTCTTCTGGTTCCTAGCCACTGCGAGGCGAGTGGCCTCTTCTGCTACAGCTCTCACCACCACACACTCCAAGGCAGCTGTGCCAACCATGACGGATGCCTCTGAAACGTTAAGTAGAAATAAACCTTTCGTCTTTAAGCTGACTTCATCAGTTATTTTGTTACTGTGACAGAAAGCTGACTGACATTTATCCTCTTCTTTGTTAATTAAAAAATCTGGCCTTCCTAAATTATAATTAAGATGGATGAACTGCACATATTTAAAGTATATAGTTTAATGACTTTGGGTATGTGTCTATTCCCATGGACCGTGTACATGACCGTCGCTCTCCAGCCTGTTGTTGTGCATTGATGTAGCTCCTTCTCAGCCCTCCTCATCCCTTGGTAGATCTGCTTTGTGTAATTGTGGATGAGGGTAGATTGCCTAGCTCTGTGCCTAGGCAGCTCCACACAGTATGTCCTCTTCTTGCCTCTTTCATGCAGTCTGGTTATCCTGAGATTCATCTATGTTGTACCAAGAGTTCCTCCAGGGTGGTGTTGGATCGTGGTCCGGCATGGGGACACACCACATTTTCTTCATCCCATCACCTGCTAGGGGACATTTATGTCTCCCCATCCCAGATTTTGGCTATTATAAACAAAGCTGCTAGGATCATTTGTATACAGCCTTTGTGTGAGCGTATGTTTTCATTTGTTTTGGGTAAATTCTAGAATGGAGTGGCTAAGTCATATGGTGGCCTATCTTTAACTTTTTAAGAAACTGCCAGAATGTTTTTTTCAAAAGGGAGGGAGTATCATTTTCTGTTCCAACTACCAGCATATGAGGATTTATTTCAGGTCTTTGAGATCCTCGCCAGCGTTTGGTGTGGTCAGCCTTTTTCATTTTGGCCATTCCAGTGAGCGTGTGGGGGATAGCACATTTCAGGTCTTAATTTGCATCTTCCTCAGGGGCAGGGCATCCTGAGCACTCTTCTGTTGGTTGTAGATCTTCAGTGAAGTGTCTGCTTGAATATCTTTCCAATTTTTAATCTGGGTTGTGCATATTCATAGTCTAGTTATGAAAGCTTTTTTTTTTTTTTTTTTTTTTTTTGTGGATTCTAGATGACTGTCTTTTGTCAGTGAAATTGTTCCAGTTTTTTCCCTCCCAGTCTTTGGCTTGCCTTTTAGAAGTTTCCTTGTATTATATGGAGATCCAATTGTTCCAGCATCTTCTGTTGAAGAGGCTATCCCCTCCTCATTAAATCGCCTTGGGCATTTTTCCTGAGAAGAACAAAACAAGACGCTAAAACCTATAACTTCATAATCTTGATATATGTGTGGCATGCATAAATGCATATTTTGGAGTGACGCAAATTGGAAGGAACAACAACAACAAAAAAGACTGGGTCAAAAAACTGACTGAAACGGTGAACTTCTGCCTTAAACAGTAAACTTCTGCATTGAAAATTTTAAGAAACTGAGAAAAAGATGAAAAACATGTATGGCAGAATGCATGAGCTCTGGTGGGGTGGGGGGTGAGGAAGGGGGTCCGGGTCTAGATTTGATTGGGAAATGTATGAAATGCACAAAGCCTCAATAAAAGATTGGCTTTGAAAAAAAGAATAAAACCCCCAAACTCCATTTATATATGGGTGAAATGCTGGCCTGTTTCGCTCCTGTGGTCTCTGTTTCTATCTTCAAGGCCGCGACACACTGTTCTCATGACTGAGGCTTTTTAATAAGTGTTGCAATCAGCTAGTGTGCATCTTCCAACCTTGTTCTTGAAGTCGCAGTGCACAGCCAGCCTCCTGTGCATTTACACATAAGTTTCAGAGCAGCTTTCCTGGTCCTGCATGTCTTCCTATGGGAAATTTGGGTTTCTGGGTAGTCTGGGTTTGTTGGGTAGCCATCCCTGAAGGATGATGAGCTTGACCCCTCTTCTGTGTAAACTAAAGGCAGGACGTGATATCCCTGTCTCCGTCCTTCTCTCTCTCCCTACATCTCTGCCTGTAACTCACATAATTACTAGAGGAACATTTCTGTCAATTGACATTCTTGTTTTCTGGGCATAGCCTGTGGGAACTGGGTCTTCAGAGCTGAGTATCTCGCACAGAGATACCATAACCAGAACTCACAGCACTCAAGGAGTCTGGGATGCTTGCTCTAATAGGCTAGAAGGCTTCAGGGCACATTGGGAGTAAATTGCACCACAGTCAGGCAGAACAGATTAACATCTAGTTTATAAATAACAACCAAATGTTGTCCACGTGTCTGTAGTGTGTCCCCGGGTCACTTCCCCGTCCACCATGTTTGGAATCAGCCTTACTTTTATTTTTTTCCCTCTGAAATGTCAGAGACAGACTTTGTGTACTGGATCTGAGAGAGTGCATAGACACGAAACCCAGCCTGTGTGTGACATTAGACTTCAGTCAGGACCAGAGTCAGTTGTGAGAAGTGTGGATGGAGGGGACGAGATGTATTACCAGTTGAGAGAGACGCTGCATTTCATTCTGAATCCTCAGTGCTTGACACTTGTCCTTGCTCTGCTGGGATGACAGCCAGAGAGACGAGTGAAAACTGCAGTGGCCTTGGTCCCACACACTCCCATATTCACCCAGTGTCGTGCGTGCACTCCATCAATTCTTTTACATCAACTTAAAGCCTTGGCTTCCCTAGCCTGTCCCAACCCCACAGCATCAATAATGATAATGATGATTATGATGATCATGATGATACCCTCATCCTGTGGGGTCAGCTTATGTGATAGGTTTAATTAATTAACTTTTTCATAGACTAGTTTCTTTTTTTTTATTTTAGCTTTTTCATAGACTAGCTTCTTTCAGAGGATGGGAGTCTTTCTGTGCCGGACTTTGAGTCTCTATAAGAGACCAGGGCCTTTGAGGGAACAGGGAAGAATAATCCTAGGAACCAGGAGGCAAAAGGTGCTGGAAGATGGCCTGGGAGAAGTGGGAGGCCCACCCAGGCACAGACAAGGAGTGCACCTCTGAACTGAACTGGGTCTGGAGTTCAAAGCCATGAATATTTAAAAACACTTGTAAGTTATATTCTATTTATTTTGTGTCTGGACATGATTGTGCCATGGTGGAACTGTAAAAGTCAGAGGACAAGTTTGTTTTTATTTTTTATTTTTTGGTCTTTTTGAGACAGGGTCTCCCTGTAGTCCCAGCTGTCCTGGAACTCGCTCTGTAGACCAGGCTGGCCCAGCTGTCCTGGAACTCGCTCTGTAGACCAGGCTGGCCCAGCTGTCCTGGAACTCACTCTGTAGACCAGGCTGGCCCAGCTGTCCTGGAACTCACTCTGTAGACCCGGCTGGCCTTGAACTCACAGAGAGCCGAGTGCGGCACCACACCTGGCTACAGTTTCTTTTTTCTTTCTTTTTTTTTTTTTTGTGGATTCTGGGCATTGAACCTCAGGATTGGCAAGCAGATACCTTTACCTGGTGAGTCATCTCGGGAGCCCAAAGTCCTGAATCTTTTTTTTTTGCACACATATAATTTTACCATTTATTAAAGAGGAAAAGGAAATTTGTATACTAACAAGATGGATGTGCTTATTTTTTCCATAAAGAATTAATGGTGAATTTGGATGCTGTAAGACTGAGAATTTTTAACTTCTTTTTATTTATGTATTACATTATTATTATTATTATTATTATTNCTGGGCATTGAACCTCAGGATTGGCAAGCAGATACCTTTACCTGGTGAGTCATCTCGGGAGCCCAAAGTCCTGAATCTTTTTTTTTTGCACACATATAATTTTACCATTTATTAAAGAGGAAAAGGAAATTTGTATACTAACAAGATGGATGTGCTTATTTTTTCCATAAAGAATTAATGGTGAATTTGGATGCTGTAAGACTGAGAATTTTTAACTTCTTTTTATTTATGTATTACATTATTATTATTATTATTATTATTTTGGTCTTTTTGAGACGGTCTCCCTGTAGCCCCAGCTGTCCTGGAACTCACTCTGTAGACCAAGCTGGCCTTGAACTCACAAAGATCCACCTTCCTCTGCCTCCCAAGTGCTAGGATTAAAGGTGTGCGGCACTTTATTTTATTTTTTGAATTGTTTTGTATTCCCCATGGAACATCCCAATCATCTCTACCCCCCTGCACTGGCCCCTCCCAAGGGTCCCCTCCCATTAGAATTCATGACTTTCTGTCATCTCTGTCAAGGCCCATCAGGTCAAGCTAGTGTCACCAGATGTCCCTCGGTGAACGTTTACCCACTGGGGTCTAGTCAGCCCATCCAGAGTCCCTCTCCCTCAGAAGATCAGCTCTTCCTCTCCCACCAGTAATCAGCTAACACTTAATCAGCTCTGATTAAGATTGGGGACTGCTACCCATTTCCCCAGTTCTGTGCTGGATTTTTGTCTGCCCGAGTTTGCATAGGTTGTGTGCATGCTGACGCCATTGCTGTGGGTTCATACGAGCAGGGTCCCAGGAGCCTGTAGGACTCGGTTTCCATATGTCAGGCATCTCCTCTCTGGCTCTTACAATCTTCTTGTCCCCTCTTTTGAAATAGTCCCTGAGCCCTGGGTATGTGGAGTTTAATATAGGAGTCCTGTCCAGGGACTCACACTCTGTAGCCTCTTATTCTCTACTCTTTGTCCATTTGTGACATGTTGTGTCCCTGGTCCTCTGTTGCATGAAGGAGCTTCATTAATGAGAACTTAGAGATGCATTAGTGTTCTTTTTACCCCTTGTTCTATGTTGCATGAGCCTTAGGTGTAGAGGTTGCATTGTAGGTATGCCATTTAGGCTTGGGCAATTCACAGGCAATGTCTGTGTGAGACCAATTGTGGAATTCTGTAATAAACTCCATTTGCTGAAAAAGAAGATTTTTGATGAGTCTGTAAATACAAGGACTCATATTTTGTACATAGTAAAGAAGTTACATTTGTCTAGGGATGTGACAGCAGTCTTGGGGTTTTCTCTAAGATCTATGACCTCTCCATCCGTGTGTATTTAGCTATGTGTACAGTACCACACATGAGTTTCCTCCTATTGAATGGGCTTTAAGTCCAATTAGGTAGCTGTTGATTACACCAAGATAAAAGTGCCACTACTTCACCAATGTCATTTGCTGTGCCAGTTGTTGATGTTATTAGGACTTAAAACTGAGTTGAACCTCCATTGACAGTCTCCCTCAGCAGCTTGCATAGTGTTCTCTAGAGCTATCAGATCTAGTCTTCAGGGGAGGTGGCTCCAAATTTAGTCTCTGAAATATGTCCTATCTTCAACAATAGGGTCTTACCTTCGAGTTGGGAGGCAACCAAGGGCTTTGGCAATAGCATACGTAATTCTAGGATTCTCTCGGACTACCTTGAACAACAACTCAAAGGAAGGTTTCTCCTGTCTGGCACTGTTTCTTGTTATGTAGCCTTCAGCTATGCACCTGGGCTCATGTAGAGATATTATATGAGTAATTTGTTAGTAGGTTGTTGGACTAATATAATTCCCTCTGGTTTTTCACACTAGCTAGGCATTATCTCTCCTCTCTCCCTCCCTGTCTACCCTCCCTCCACATGCTTCTGATTTTAAGTACCCCGTTTTCCCCATTACTCTGTTGATAATAGCTGTTTCCTTTGAGCCCACCTCTCAAGCGCCTTCTTCCCCTCTATCCCCGTAGTTCCTTGTATAACCCTCCCTCTTCCTGTCCCATTAAAGTCCTGAATCTTTATCAGCTTGTCACAGCAGACAGTGATGATGGCATGTCACACTAGGAGCTCTGAACAGAAGCCAGGCAGTCACACAATGCCGCAGTACAGTCCCATGCTCACAGCAGCCCAGGGTGTGCACATTGTGTGTGCCTGCTTTGTGTGCAAGTCTCACAATGCAGATTGCTCCCATTTTGCAGATAAGAGCACCAAGGCTTGGAGAACAGCTAGGTCACTTGCTGTTAATAAAATTAAGTTAATAAGTTTAAGTTCCAAGCTCTGTGCTCAGGCAGCCTCATTTCATAGCCAGACATGAGCAGAGAAAAATATTTCTTTATGTGAAACATATTCATGTTAAATATTGAGTAGAAATATTTCCGGACCTTCAGAATAGGATCTTTTTGTTCCTTAGAATGTTTCAACGTTTAAGTTCAAGTACACTGCAAAGGTGTGGTTGACACATCCCCCCTAGCCTGAAGTACACACACAATGACAATTGCCAACACTCTGCCCCACACACCAGTCCATGCTGAACACAGGCTGTGGTGCGCTTTGCCCTGCCGTGCATTCATGAAGCTAAATAAGACTTTACTGGGGACAATAGCACCCATCAGTTATCTGCTCTGTAGTGTAAACAATGAAATTCTTATGTACTTGGAATCCACAAAGCCATTGCCATGGAAACTCTGTTTTCATGCCATATCTTTAATGAATAGGTAATGAAAGTAGTGTTGCAGTTACAACTTCATTACTAGTTTAAGAAGAAAAGTCTACACACACACACACACACACACACATACACACACACACACATACGTGCACACCTCGATGTAACTTTGAATTATGGGTCCCTGTCATGTTTCAAAGTGTGGTGAACATCTTAGAGCCCAGAGGCATGCTCAAGGCTGCCATTTTGGATTCAGTAAATATAGGGAAGAAAACAGCAACCTGTTGCCCAGACCCTGCCAACTACAGCAGTGTCTTTTTGTCCGTGGTTTTAATAATTCTCCCTGCTTAGAAAGTAGCAGGCAAGCTTGGGAGGGGAGAAGGGAGAGTTCTGTGGGTTTGTTGCCTCCTTCCAGCTCTCCTCTGTTGATTGATTTCCCTCTTGTTAAGAGAGGCTCTGTCAACAATGGTTGTTTCCAGCAAGACTTCCTTATCACAACCAGCAGGACAGAGAGGGATTGGGTTTGCTTCTGGAGGACTGCCTCCAAGCATCATAAAAGCTTGTCTGATCTTGGCATCTAATCATTGAGGGAAATCAATGCTACATCAGTGGAAGTGACTTAACAATGGCTTTTGGAGAATTATCAACAAGGAGCTTTGCGATCTCTATCCTGATAGAGTTCTGAAGGATTGGCAGGCGGCAGGGTCAAGGTAAGGCACGGAAAGAAGGAGGGGCTTGGATGCTGACCACACTTATATTCACTACCCACCTTCTGGAACATTCCCTGTGGATGAAGGCTTCTTCTGGAGCTTGGATCTGTCCTCTTCGCCCCATGCCATTGATGGACTGCACAGGGGGAGTAATAATAATCCCAGCTGAAGTTTGATCCTTATAGAACACAATATAGAATTTTATTTATGCTATTTATAATTGTGTGTGTATGTGTGGTGTGTGTGTGTGTGTGTGTCTGTGTGTGTGTGTGTCTGTGTGTGTGTGTGTGTGTCTGTGTGTGTCTGTGTGTGTCTACTGGTGTGCATATGCCAGGACATGCATTTGGAGGTCAGAGGACACCTGTTGAAGGTTGGTTCTCTCCCGCCACTTTGTTGATTCAGGGTCTCTCTCTGATTCTCTGCTCTCCACCTCCCATCTCACTGCTTGTAGGAGTGTTAGGATTGCAGATGGGCACTGTCACATCTGGCTTTATTATGTGGGTTCCAGGGATCAAACTTAGGTGTTCAGGCTTGTGTGGCAAGGGTTTTCGCTAGTAGAGCCATCTCACCAACACAATTGAACACTGTATCAGCATCCTGTTGATCTTGTGGGGTCTCCTTTCTTGCCTAGGTCATTTCCAACACTTAGGACATGTCACATGTTTTCCACCGGTTTTATTCATTAGTGTGACACTGGCCAGATAATCCTCGTGCATCAGGCCTTGCACTTGGGGTTTGTGGTAACCTACATAAGCAACTACTACAGCTTCCCTGTGTCCATTCCCAGGGACCACGTGCTAAGAAAATTCAGAGAGAGAGAGAGAGAGAGAGAGAGAGAGAGAGAGAGAGAGAGAGAAATAGAGAACATTGGAGAAGATGTGTAAATTAGTGTCAGAGTACCCTTGTTGGGAAGTATCTATTTGTCTATAAGACATTCTATTCATTGAGTTCTCCCTAAGAGCTGTGGGCAGGAGTTTTTCTTTTGTCTTTTTCCCTTCTGTGTAACTCTCAGTACTTGAGAGTCATAAAACTACACTTCTAGAAACTTTAATGAAGTTTCTAGAGGTAAGGCATTAGTATGCTGTTATGGAGAAACGTGGTCTGATTTTCCTTGCTAATTTGAGACAGAACCCCAGGAAATGTTCTTCTCTGAGCGTGGCTTCCTTATCTGTCTGTTGAATAGGTAGGATTAGAGGATGGGAGAGTTTCCTGTGCTCATATTTCATGAATCTGCAGCTTTTCACCGAAGTGTGAAATAGGTTAGAGCGCAGAGCTGCGTTCATGAGGGGCAGCTGGCCCGAGGCCGTCTGTGTCACTTCTAGAAGCGGGGATTCGGAGACCAGGGTGCCAGCAGGGCTGGGCTTGGTGAGGGCTGCAACTGCTGCTTTCTTGCTGTGTCCTCACAAGAATAGCTCACTGAGGTCCCTTTAATTAGGGTACTAATCCTACTCACAACCATGGCCCAAATTACCTTCTGAAGGTTTCATGTCCTAATATCATCCTTGAGGGGCTGAGGATTTCAGCAAGAGAGTTTTGGGAGATACCAGCATTCAAATATTGCACGTGTAATAATTCAGCTATTGGAAGAGATATTTGAAAGGGTGAAAGTTGTTCAGTAATGTATTGGTAAGGAACACCCCGCCCCTGAAAATGTGTTAAATTTAATGTGTTTCTTTTCTTTTAAAAATTATTTATTATTTTTATTTTATGCGTATGAGTGTATTGCCTGCATGTGTGTAAGTCTACCTGTGCCTGTGGAGGTCAGAAGAGGGCATTGGATCCTCTGGAACTGGAGTTACAGATGGTTGTTAGTCACCATGTGGGTGTTGGGAATTGAATCCTGGTCTGCTATAAGAGAAGCCAGTGCTCTTAAACACAGAGCCATCACTCCAGCCCCATCAATAAATATTTCTTGGACACTTGTCATATATCAGGTATCCTTGCTGGCTCAGGAAACAGAGTCATGGACAAGGCACACACGCTCTGTGTCTAGAGGAACACACACATCAGGGGGAGGGGAAAGGATGAAGACTGGTGGTAGCCACCAAGCAAATGAATTAACATGAGTTATCAAGGTTTCCAGAAGAGTGGGGAAATAGGGGCAGGAACTGGGGCCAGTTCTGAGAAGATGTTCTGCTGAAAAGGGGGGTCAGCTAGAGGGGATATAGGGCGCAGGGAAGCCTTTGGTCCCCCCGAGCCAGAGCTAGGATCCTTTGTATGTTTGGGGGCTAGAAGAGGGGACATGGAGGAGCTGGCTCCTGGCCAGGTGAAGAAGGAAAGAACACAAGGTCATAGTGTTCATCATGGAGCTGGGTCCGTCCTCTGCAGGTCACACAAGGCCATGGGGTGGAGAAAGGGCTGCGGGTGGTGTCGGTGGCCGTGGGAAGGTGAGCGTCCCTTGGGCTGCTTTTGTTCTGTGGACGAAAATGAGGTGAGGAGAGACTGTGCCTGTGTTCGAGTGTATGTGCACACAGGTGTGTAGGCACATGTGTGAAGGTGATCTTGGTAGGGGGGAGACTCTATGGAGCAGGGAAGTGCTGGGTTCCAGGAGGATCTGCAGCTGGGGGTCTGGAGTTGACATTGGAATGCACGGTGCTCTCCAGCAAGGGGCAGAGCGCAGGCAGGCACGGGAGCGGGGAACCAACACATACAGGACAACTGCTTACATGTGGAGACCACACCAAGACGAACGTCAAGGAGACCCCAGCACACAGTGAGTGTCTTTAGGTGTCGGGACCGTGGGTGAGATGTTTTTATCTTAAAAAAAAATTTTTTTTTGGCTTTTTGTGGAGACAGGGTCTCCCTGTAGCCCCAGCTGTCCTGGAACTCACTCTGTAGACCAGGCTGGCCTTGAACTCACAAAGATCCGCCTGCCTCTACTTCCTGAGTGCTAGGATTAAAGGCTGGATTTGATTCCACAGAGATTCAGCTGCCTCTGCCTCCCCAGTGCTGGAATTAAAGATATCACCCACAATGCCTAGTTCTAATTACAGCTTTTTTTTTTTTTTTAAAGGCAAGGATTGTAGCAGTTCCCTATCGGAGAGACATTTATTTATTTATTTATTTATTTATTTGAGATATTCATTTTGACTCTGCCTCCCTAGTGCTGAGATTAAAGGTTTAAGGGGTGTGTGTGTGTGTGTGTGTGTGTGTGTGTGTGTGTGTAGGGGAGTGGGTGTGTACTGTGTAAGTGCAGGTGCCTAAGAAGTCCAGCAGGGGGCATTGGATCTCCTGAGCTGGAGTTATAGGTGGTTGTGAGCCACTAGATGTGGATGTGGATGTGGATGTGGAGAACCAAACTGGGTCCTCTGAGAGAGCAGTGCATGCTCTTAACTGCTGAGCCACTTCTCTAGCCCTCTCCAAGAAGCTTAAAAAAAAAACAACCCAGATCTTTTATTTTGGGTGATTGGAAATGCAGAGAAAAGTTGTAGCAAGGCAGTGGAGAGTTTACATCTCCACTCACCCCATTTTCCTGCTAGCAGTACCTTACAGCAACTTGTTACACTGGTTGAAAATAAGGAATTATCCCTGGTACATTACTCCGAACCAAGTCACAAAATTTAATTGGTTTTCACCATTTTCCCCACTAACATCGTTTTTGGTTTTCTTCTGAGATCCACTCTGATATACTTTACTGCATTTAGCCAATTATCTCTGGATGATTCCAGGGCCAATATGCAATGGCTGGCTGTCTATCTTGTCTCACCCATAGGGTCATGTTGAGCATAGAGGGATCAGTAGGGAAGAGTTTTGTATACTGTAAAGTGCTGTACAATACTGAGTGAGGGTGACAATGATACTCCAAGTGGGGCTGGAGCCAGGGGTGAAATTCAACAAAAGATAGTAGAAATTTGCATGTCAATGTCACTTTGCCCTTTAAATGCTTTGACGCCTCCTTGGGCAATAAGCAGCTCTGATTAGTAAATCACTGAGTGTTTTCTGTCAAGTACTGTGTTAAGTGGTTCTCTTGTTTTTCTTGGACTTCACAAAGAGCCACAAATTAGGTGGCTTTTAGTTGTGTCCAACCTCTTAAAATTCTTTACATTTATTTATTTATTTATTTATTTATTTATTTATTTATTTATTTATTGTGTGTGTGTGTGTGTGTGTGTGTGTGTAAGCATGTACCATGGCATGAATGTGGAAGTCAGAGGACAACTTCAGGGAGCCAATTCTTTCTGCCCACTGTGTGGGTCCAGGATATTGAACCCAGGCTGTCACTCTTGATGGCAAGTATCTTTAACCCCTGAACCATCTCCCTAGGCCATGTCCAAGCTTTTGACATTGAGAAACAATGCTATCATCTGTCTGCAAAGTTCACACTCAATTGAGTACAACAAAACCATGAAACATTTCATGTTTTAAGTAAGTTATGACTGTTTTGGACTGCGTTTATAGTTAGCTTCAGCTGCTCGTGGACATGCCCGAAAGCAACCGGCATTCGTTGTTTTATAGACCTGGAAACCACGTCCAGAGTCAAGGCCTGGGAGGTCTTTGGAGGGGCCGAGGGAAGATCTGTTCTGTGCTTATCCCCCAGCTCCCCTGGATTCTGCCTAGCAATACTGCCTGGTGCTCCCTGGACTGTGGAAACATTGCTCTCATCCATGCGCCTGTGCTCCCACCTGATGTTTCCATGAACAAGCCCCCCTCACTAGTGTGGCCTTGCCCGAACTTGATTACGTCCGAAAAGACCTGTTTCTGGGTGGATGGATGCGAAGTTGGGGGAGACACTAGTTAATTTACTATGAGTTCATTTAATATAAGACTCATCAGGGCTGGAGAGATGGCTCAGTGGTTAAGAGTGCCAACTGCTCTTGCAGAGGACCCAGGTTTGATTCCCAGCACCCATATGGTGGGTAAGAACCATCTTTAACTCCAGTTTCAGGGGGAATCTGACACTCTCTTCTGACCTCTGCGGCATTGCATGACATGGATGCACCAACCTACATGCAGACAGTACACTCATACACATAAAAAAAAAAGACTCACCTGAAGTGGTGGTGCATGCCTTTAATCCTAGCTCTCCAGAGGCAGAGTCAGGCAGATCTTTGTGAGTTCAAGGCCAGCCTGGTCTATGGAGTGAGTTCCAGGACAGCTGGGGCTATAGAGAGACCCTGTCTCAAAAAGACCCCCCCAAAAAAGACTCATCAACCTTATTTTTGGCATAAATTTTTTATTGAATTTTTGTGTATTTCATACATAACATCTCAATCAGTCTTAATCACCTTTATACCAGGGAGATGTTTTATTAATTTCTTTTTTTTTTGGTCTTTTCCAGACAGGGTCTCCCTGTAGCCCCAGCTGTCCTGGAACTCACTCTGTAGACCAGGCTGGCCTTGAACTCACAAAGATCTGCCTGCCTCTGCCTCCCAAGTGCTAGGAATTAATTTCAATTTATAGATAGAAAACCTGACCCTCAGAAAGGCAAACAACACGTTCAAGCCCTATGGCTTTATATGGCCAGGCTGAAACCCATGTTGTCAGTCCCTGTGCTGGATAGCTTTGGTGTCAACTTGACACACCTGGGTTGAGGGAGCCTCAGTTGGGGAATTGGCTCCATTGGATTGGCCTGTGGCCACATCTGTGGAGTATTGTCTTGATGGTCGAGCAGTGTGGGAGGGCCCAGCCCCCAAGAGTGGTGCCACCCTGGGCAGGTTGTTGTGTACTTAAGAAGGCGGGCTGGGCATAAGCAGGAGTGAGCAAGCCAGTGGACAGCATTCGAATCCCCATGGCCTGTGCTTCAGCTACTGCCTCCAGCTTCCGGCCCTGACTTCCTGCCTTGGGCTCCCTAAGTGATGAACTGTGACCCAGGAGATGTAAGCTGAATAAACCCTTTCCTCCCCAAGTTGGTGTCGGTCAGATTGTTTTGTCACAGCAATGGAAGACAAACCAGAACAGTCCCCAAGGTTGAGTTCAATTCAAATACATGTTCTAGGGATTCCTCTTAGTCCCCAAGATCATCGTAAGATTCTGCTCTTTTATTCTGACAAGAGCACATTTCTTTTTTCTGATAAAGTTCACTGGCAGCATACCATGAAAATTGCCATGTATGTAAATGCTGCTGGTGACACTGACCCTGATGAGTGTCCTTGAAACACAGCTAGGACTGTGTTGGGGTCAGAACAGACTTTATGCAGAGTGGAGAACTGTGTACAAAAGAACTTCTCTCACAGGGGGACCAGAGCCCATCCAGACATACCCAGGATTCTGGGAGCAGAATAGAGAGGAGAGGCTTCCTCAGGGCTAAGCAGAGCTGGGCTGTAGGGAGATGTTTGGGGGTGGAGGTGGGGATGGGATGGGGTGGGGTGGGGTAGAAGAGTGGGGTGCAGGGGAGTTGGGGGGGTAGAACATTCTGGGAGCTGTCCTCTGGAGTCTCATCCTGAGAAGCTGCTTAGCTTTAACACAGCGTCTCTGTTGCATTAAATCTGTGCTTTTAATTGGACTTTTATAGGTTTTATGGTTTTGTTTGTATTTAATCTTTAAATTTGTTTTGGATTTTATAGATGTGTAAGAGCAACGAACAGAAGGAGGTTATACCTAATTTACAGCTCGCCCATATCTGCAGTATTATAATGAGAAGAATTAGACTCAACATGTCAGGAGAGTGCTCTAGTTAGAGAAAAACCACCCTCCAGCCTCCTACCTCTGGACCCCACCCCTGCCAGCTGCTGGCAGAAGAGAGAAGCCCGTGTTGTCACCTAGCCTTAGAGGGAGGCAAGCATCTTAACAATGGGCCTTGAAGGGATGGTTGTTGATGGAGGAACCAAGAAAACCCATCAACCAGCCAGGATTTGCAGCTGCCAGGTACAGAAAACCCAAGTCAAACTGTGTGAAACTTAGTTCATTATTGGTGCATATAATGAAACAGATTGTGGCAAGACTTATTTAAGTTGATTCTGATCTGGGCTCCAGATGTATGAGCAGGATTTGGCTTGTCTCTTCTTCTCACCTTCCCCATGGCTCACAGGGGACAGTGACTCTGAAGCCAGCTCTCTTCCCACAGTGGCTGCCAACATGGCATCCTGGAAGAAACTGTGTTGGTTCCAGCTGGGCCATGTGCCTACCTCTAAAGCATCCTCGGATCTAGAGAGAGAGGTGAGCTGAGCTAATTGGCTTGTCATCACCCAGAGCTGCTAGGGGCTGCAGACTAGGTCACCAGAAGTGTATGGCCTGGTGGTAGCAGAGGTGCTAATTCCCCTCCCCTCAAAGGAAGTGGTGTGTGGTTCCTGGGAAAACAGTAAATAGAGAGTGGACATAAAAATAATGACGTGTGATGCTCAGGAGACAAAATCATGGGTGAGGTGGCAAGGTCTTACCCAAGTTTTTATCCCAGTAACCACCTTTTCTGCTGAGTGACCTTGAGTAATTCAGTTGACGCTCCCATTCCTCAGGGTCCTCAGGCCTACCAGGGACCATGGAAATGATATCTACATCACAGGATGTTTTCCTTTGGGTAAATATTAAATGAAAAATATGAAACAATACACTGAAGATGATGACTTCGGGTCTGTGGCATAGGAGTGCTCTCAATTTTTGCTGTTCACACTAGTTTTTAACTTGGCCCCCAAGCAGAAGAAAATTATGATGGGAATGAAGTTTGGGTTGGGTGCTTATGGGACCTGCTTCTGGGCTTGATGAGGTCAAAAACTTGGATTTGTTTAGGATAAACTTCCTGATGTTACAAACCCTTAGTGATGGAGTTTGCTAAGGTAAGGTTCAGCTTCCTGGGTAGCTGAGGTCAACACAGCCACTTGAGCACCTGTTCTGGCTATTTTCTATTGTTTCCTGACAGACACAGACAAGAGCGACCTGGGAAGAGGGACTCTTGCCTGAGGGACTCCCAGATCAGATGGCCTGGGGCCATGTCTGTTGGGGCTTGTTTTGATTGTTGATTGGTGTGAGAGGGCCCAGCCCACTGTGGGTGGTGCCACCACTGGTAGGTGATCCTGGTTGTATTAGAAAGCTGGCTGAGCCAGAGGGGGCAAGCCAGTAGGCAGTGTTCTACATGATTTTGTTTCAGTTCCTGTTTGAGTTCCTTCCCTGACTTTGCTCAATCCTGGACTGTGACCTGGAAGTTAATCCAGACAAACCCTTTTCCACCCCAAGTTACTTTTGTTCAGAATGTATCATCATAGCAACAAACTAGAACAGCATAATGTGTGTATCTGTGTGTGCATGCATGTATACAGATGCATGATGTGTGTACCTGTGTGTGCATGCATACAGATGTCTGATGTGTGTACCTGTGTGTGTACGCATGATACAGATGCATGATGCATGCAACCATGTGTGCATTCATGCATACAGATGCATGATGTGTGCACCTGTGAGTGCATGCATGCATACAGATGCATGATGCATGCACCTGTGTGTGCATGCATGCATACAGATGCATGATGTGTGTACCTGTGTGTGCATGCATACATACAGATGCATGATGTGTGTACCTGTGTGTGCATGCATGAATACAGATGCATGATGCGTGCACCTGTGTGTGCATGCATGCATACAGATGCATGATGTGCACCTGTGTGTGCACACATGCATAGAGATGCATGATGCATGCACCTGTGTGTGCATGCATGCATACAGATGCATGATGTGTGCACCTGTGAGTGCATGCATGCATACAGATGCATGATGTGTGTGCACCTGTGAGTGCATGCATGCATACAGATGCATGATGTGTGCACCTGTGTGTGCATGCATGCATACAGATGCATGATGTGTGTACCTGTGTGTATGCATGAATACAGATGCATGATGTGTGTACCTGTGTGTATGCATGAATACAGATGCAGGATGGATCAGAGAGTAAAGGACCCGCCTCCAGGATGGATCAGAGAGCAAAGGACCCGCCTCCAGGATGGAGAGAGAAAAACGGACCCCCCTCTAGGACAGATCAGAGAGTAAAGGACCCACCTCCAGGATGGATCAGAGAGCAAAGGACCCGCCTCCAGGGCGGATCAGAGAGTAATGGAACTGCCTCCAAGATGGATCAGTGAGAGAGAGAGAGAGAGAGAGAGAGAGAGAGAGAGAGAGAGAGGAAGAAAACCAGAATCAATAGAATGAATATCTATCTATCTATCTATCTATCTATCTATCTATCTATCTATCTATCTATCTATCTATCTGCCTATCTATCTAGATCTGTGTCCTGGGTTACCTCTGGAGAGATCTCATTGTGGGAGTCCTCTCTGGGACAGATAGTATTTGGTGGGGATTTCTTATTTGCTTTTCCCATGTTGTTGATTTTTCTTTGTGCCTTTGGCATGTGGATTTGATTCCTTTTGCTTGTGATCTGATGTGAAATTCCAAGTGTTTCTTCTTGCAGGGGTGGGTGGGTGGGACGTTAAGGCCAATATTTAAAAAAAAAAGTGTTCTTTTGTCATGCAATGCCTGTGGGGGTCAGAAGAGGGCATCAGGTCCCCTGGAACTGGAGTTATGGATGGTTGTTAGCTGCCAAGTGGGTGCTAGGAATTGAACCTGGGTCTTCTTAACTTCTGAGCCACTTCTCCAGCCCCAAGAACTTCATAAATGTTTTGAATTGAATGAAAATACAACTTTTCAAAATTTCTGATATGCAATTGAATATTTTTATTTATATTAGAGAATAGACAAATTTGGGGCTAGCTCAGTGGGTAAAACCATTGCCACACAAGAGTGAGGCCCCCAGAACCCCCATAAAGCCAGCATGGTAGTGCAAGCATCTGTAATTCTAGTACTCCGACTTGGAGATGGGAGGCGGAGATTGGAGGGTCCCTAGAAGCTCATGGGTCAGGAAGTCTGGTGGCTGCAGTGGTGAACAAGACAGACTGTGTCTCAAGCAAGGTGTAATTTTTAAGCAGTAAAGAACTTGTAACACTTATAGGAAAATAGATGCAAATGAAAGACTCATACTATGTGAAATAAGTGTGTCTCAGAGAAATGTTTTTTTTCTATATGGTTCCCAGATTTAAAAATATTTTATTTATACAAATAAAATGAGTTTACTGCCTACATATATTGAAGTGCATCCATGTCCTGCAATGCCAGAAGAGGGTGTCAGATCCCCTGGAACTGGAGTTGCAGGATGGTTGGTGGCTGCCATTTGGGTGCTGGGACCCCAGGTCCTCTGCAAGAACAGCCAGTGCTTTTAACTGCTGAGCCATCTCTTCAGGCCCAGTTCCTACATTTTATAGATACAATACTCAAGGATGTCCTCTGACTTCTGCACATGAACTGTGTCATATACATGCCTAGATTCACATAGACATACATATACACATACATATATTATAGGCATATGGATTAAAAAAATTCTCTAGTGAATGATCTGAGATTCTACCTGGGAGATGTAGAAATACAACAGGAAATTAAATACAAAGTAGCGGGGAGATGAACATCATTGAGCCAACACAAAAACATGAAGAAGAAGTAATTAAACCAAAAGCTCCTCTTTAGGAGGAGTTTTTTTTTTTTTTTTTTTTTAGAGAAGAGATGTTCATAGACTCCAGGCATTAAAAGTTAAGAATTATTACACACAACTTTATGCTAAATGAGTGTCACATCTTAGACAAAATTGGTAGTTTTTGAAAGATACCAAATGAGATCAATAAGAAGTGAAAATATAAACACTGCTGTGGTGGTTTGAATGAGAGTGTTCCCCATAGGCTTTAAGTATTCAGACATTTCGTCCCCAGTTGGTGGCACTTTTCTGGGAGATCTTAGAAGGTGTGGCCATGGAAGTGCGTCATTGGGGGCAGACTTAGTGAGTTTAACAAGCCTTGTTAGTGTCCAGAGGCTCCCTCTTGACTTCCTGTGCTCATTGAGATGTGGACCTCAGCTTTCTGCTCCAGCCCCAGCCACCATGCCTCCCGCCACAATGGACTCTGATTCCCTGGAACTGTCAATCGTAAGCTCAGATAAACTCTTCCTTTTATAAGTTCCCTTGGTCATGGTGGTTTTATCACAGCAACAGAAAAGTGACTAATACAACTGCTATATTGATAAAAGAAATTCAATTATCAAAATGATTCCAAAGAAGATTCTTGGTGTTCATGACTTTAGTGGTAAATTGTACTAAACACTTAACAAAGATATAACAATCTCAGAACTGGGCGTGGTGATACAGGCCTTTAATCCCAGCACTCAAGAAATGAAGACAGGAGGATTATACGATCAAAGTTCTCCTTAGACACATGATGAGTTTGAGGCTAGTCTGGGTGATGTGAGGATCCCCCCCCCCAAAAAAAAACAAGCAACAATAATGTCAATCTTACAGAAAATCATTCAGAAAACAAGAAGGTGGAATGGTCCCAACTTATTTTATGAGGCCAGCATTACCCTGATATGAATGCCGAATAAAGACAGAAGAAGAAAAAGGAAGAAGGGAGAGGAGGAAGGGGAGGAAGGAAAGGAGGAGAGAGAAAATAAGAATCTGTGAATTACCATGCTGAGTGAACATAATGGCAAAAATCCTTGGTAAAACCCAGTCCTTTATAAAAAACACATTCTAGAAATCCAGAATTGATCATTAGAAAATGAATCACACTAACAGAACAAGCCCAGATGGTCATCTCCATAGAAGCAGAAAAATAGAATGAAAAAAAAAAGTAAGGATTAGCTCCAGGAAACTTTCAGAAACTCAGAAATGAATGAAATTTCCTCAAATGGATAAAGGTAATTTATGAAAAACTTAGAGATAATGCCACACTTGGTGATGAAACAGGAAACACATTGCCTTCTGGGATCAGGAATAGGTCAAGGTGCCATTACCACTCTGTTCACAGTCTATCTGAAGGAGAGCCTACGGACTGGCAAGACACAAAACCCAACCATCTTTATACTCAGAAGACATGGTTGGGTGCATGGCAAATCCCAAAGCATTCTCCATATGGGTCCTGGAAACTAACAGTGTCTTTAGCAATACTCCCAAACACGAGGCCAGAATTTGAGAGTCTATGATAGCGTTATGTGCAGGCAATTAATGATTAGAAATGGGAAAATTAAAATGTAGCACTGGGGAGATAGCTCAGCAAGGAAGGTGTCTGCCATACAGCACAAAGACCTAAGTTTGATTCCTAAAACCTATGTAAAGGAAGCTGAGCATGGTGACACACATGTCGGAGCAGTTCTGGGAAGGCAGAGACCAACAAACAGGTCTCTAGGCTCCCAGGCCCATCAGCCTTTTTTGATGAGTTTTTTTTTCTCTAGCCAGTGAGAGAGACTGTTTAAGAACAAGAAATTGGGACCTGGAGCCATTGTGAGTCTGTGTGCAGGGGGCTCAGGCTGGGTCTTGCTAAGCCCCAGGCCCATCAGCCTTGTTTGATGAGTTTTTTTTCTCTAGCCAGTGAGAGAGACTGTCTAAGAACAAGAAATTGGGACCTGGAGCCATTGTGAGTCTGTGTGCAGGGGTCTCAGGCTGGGTCTTGCTAAGCCCATCTGAAGCACAGGAGCCTGGACCTCGCTCCAGACAGGTAGAAGTTAGGGTAGATTGTTTCTTGGGCTGCTGGATAGTTGATTTGCCGGTTCGTAGCAGAGGAGCTGTGAGCCGGCCTGCTTGGGTCCAAACCTGAAACCCTTGTAGGGTGTGGCTGGCTGGGTGCAGCCGCCCTTTGCCCTTGCAGCTGGCACCAGGTGCCATTTGTGAGTCTGGGTGCAGGGGGCTCAGGCTGGGGTCTTGCTAAGACCACCTGAAGCACAGGAGCCCGGACCTCACTCCAGACAGGTACTGGGGTGCGGGCTAAGTCAGTAATATTTACCCCCTCCCAACTGGAATTGAGAGAGTATCCAAGTGGATTTCTTTTTTGGAGAACCCTCAGAACAGGAAGGGAAGAGTAGCTTAGACTTACAATATCCAATATATAAACAAAATTGAAAGCCTGAAACCTAGACAAGTCAACACTCCATAAACAAGGAAGGAAAAAAAAAAGCTTTGGAAGGAGGCAAGCAAAACAAGCCTTCAACATAGTGAAAATACATTTGTGATTGACATCTGAATACAGGCAATAAAAACCCAAAACAAAACAAAAAGTAAACCCCCATGCCTGGGACATGGTGAAGGGATAACATGGGAAAGGTGCAGGATAACTCTGCACCAAGGTCTCCCATCCCTGTAGGGGATAGCTACAATGGGATCCCCCTGGAGATGACCCAACAAACAGATCTTAGAGGAATAATTGCAGACCTATGCAGAGAAATTAAAGAAAACAGAGAAGAAGCCAGAGAACTAAGGAGAGAGAATGAAAAACTCAAAAAGGACCTAGAGGTATATAATGACAAAGTTCAGAAAGAACTAAAGGAACAGAATGACAAACTCCAGAAAGAAAAAAACAAACTCCAGAAGGAAGTAGAAACACCGGAAAAGGAAGTCAACCAATGAAGTAAGGAACACCAAGAAGAGATGGAGAAGCTCAAAAAGGAAATGGAAATACTAAACAAAACACAGGATGAAATGAAAACGGAAATAGAACACTCATCTAATCAAGAAGAAAGGAAAGGAAAAAGCCTCAGAAGTAGAATGGAGGAAGCAGAACAAAGAATAGCATATCTGGAAGATAACACAGAGCAACTAAAAAGCTCAAATAAAGAATATGAAAAATTGAAAAATACACAAAAGTGGAACAACAAGGAAATATGGGACACTATGAAAAGATCAAACCTCCACATCATAGGAATAGAGGAAGGAGAAGAATCTCAAGAGAATAGTATTGATCAGATCCTCAACAGAATAATACATGAAAATTTCCCCAAACTAAAGATAGACAAACCCATACAAATACAAGAAGCACATAGGACTCCAAGTAAACAAGATCAGAAAAGAAACTCCCCACACCATATCATAGTTAAAATGTTAGATGTCTAAAACAAAGACAAAATTCTGAAGGCTACAAAAGAAAAACAAGTCACATACAAAGGGAAACCCATCAGAATTACAAATGACTTCTCGGCTCAAACCATGAAAGCAAGAAGAACATGGAGCAAAGCATTCCCAGTGTTAAAGGACTATGGATGCCAACCCAGAATACTTTACCCAGCAAAAATGTCTACTATAGTTGAAGGAGAGAGAAAAATCTTCCATGACATAAACAAGATGATGGAATACATGTCCGGAAAACCAACTCTTCATAAAATACTTGAAGCAATTCAAAGGGCAGAAGAGAGGAGCAACAATCCTCAAACACCTAGGAAAAGAAACTAATAAAAACATAACCATAGGAGCAAAATCAAAGGCTAGAAGTCCAAATGGATAATAAAGTGAAAGGAAGCAACATCCATCTTTCAATTATAACCTTAAATATTAATGGGCTAAACTCCCCAATCAAAAGGCATAGACTGGGAGAATGGATTAGGAAACAAAACCCATCTATATGCTGTCTACAAGAAACCCATCTCAATTTCAAGGATAGGCACCAACTTAAGGTGAAGGGATGGAAGAAAGTATTCCAAGCAAATGGTACCAAAAAGAAAGCGGGTGTGGCTATTCTAATATCAGACAAAATAGACTTCAAAGCAAAAGAAATCAAAAGAGACAAAGAGGGCCATTACATCCTTATTAAAGGAACAATTGACGATGAAGATTTCACAATCATAAATATATATGCACCAAACATCAGTGCACCAAACTTTATAAAGACAATTCTTCAGGATCTCAAGGCACAGATTAACCCCAGCACACTAATACTAGGGGACTTCAATACCCCATTAAGTCCTCTAGACAGATCAACAGGACAAAGGATAAACAGAGAGACATCTGAACTAAATGACACAATACACCAAATGGACCTCACAGACATCTATCGAATATTTCACCCAAACACCAGAGAATACACTTTCTACTCAGCACCTCATGGAACATTCTCCAAAATAGACCATATACTGGGACACAGGAAAAAACTCAACAAATACAAAAAGATTGAAATAATCTCATGCATTCTATCAGACCACAGTGCAATAAAACTCAATATCAACACCAGGATAAACCCTACAACCTACAAGAACACATGGAGACTAAACAACACTCTCCTGAATAATGAATGGGTCAAGGAAGAGATAAAGAAAGAAATAAAAACATTCCTGGAACTGAATGACAATGATAATACAACACAGCAAAACCTATGGGACACTTTAAAAGCAGTCTTAAGAGGGAATTTTATAGCTCTAAATGCCTACATTAAGGCTGGAGAGATGGCCTAGCGGTTAAGAGAGCCGACCGCTCTTACAGAGGACCCGGGTCTGATCCCCAGCACCCACATGGCAGCGGAGAACCGTCTGAAACTCCAATTCCAGGAGAACTCCAGTTCCAGGGAATCCGACACCCTCTTCTGACCTCCGCGGCATTGCATGACATGGGTGCACACACTTGCATGCAGACAGTACATTCATACACATACAGAAAAAACAAAACAAAACAAAAAAACCCAGAAAGAGCACAAGTGAATGATCTAACACTGCAGCTAAAAATACTTGAGAGACAACAACAAATGAACCCTAAACGCAGCAGACAAGAAGAAATAACAAAAATCAGAGCAGAGGTCAATGAAATAGAAACAAAGAAAACCATACAAAAAAAATTCAATGAATCCGAAAGTTGGTTCTTTGAGAGAATAAACAAGATAGACAGACCTCTAGCCCAGTTACCCAAAAGAAAGAAGTAGCAACTCCAAATCAATAGAATCTGTGATGAAAGGGGAAATATCACAACAGACAATGAAAAATTCCACACAATCATAGGGGAATACTTTAAAAACCTATACTCTACCAAGTTTGAAAACCTAGAAGAAATGGATGAATATCTGAATCACCAAAGCTGAACCAAGAAGAGATCAACAGCCTAAATAGACCAATAATACAGGAAGAAACTGAAGATGTACTAAGTAGCCTCCCAACCAAAAAAATGCCCAGGCCTGGATGGTTTCACAGCAGGATTCTATAAAATATTTCAAAAAGACTTACAACCATTACTACTCAAGTTGTTTAGAAGGATACAATTGGAGAGAGTTCTCCCAGTTTCCTTCTATGAAGCCAGCATCACGCTATTACCAAAACGAGGTAAAGATACAACCAAAAAGGAGAACTATAGACCCATCTCCCTAATGAACACAGATGCCAAAATTCTAAACAGGATACTGGCAAACTGCATACAGACCCACATCAAGAAGATCATCCATCATGACCAAGTTGGATTCATACCAGAGATGCAGGGATGGTTCAACATATTAATTTCAATTTATAGATAGAAAAACCTGACCCTCAGAAAGGGCAAAACAACACGGTCAAGCCCTAGGGCTTTAATATGGCCGGCTGAAACCCATGTTGTCGTCCCGTGCCTGGATAGCGTTAGTTGTCACTTGACACACTGGGTAGGGAGCCTCAGTTGGGGAATGGCTCCATTGGATTGGCCTGTGGCCACATCCGTGGGTATTGTCTTGATGTCGGCAGTGTGGGAGGGCCCAGCCCCCAAGAGTGGTTGCACCCTGGGCAGTTGTGTGTCTATAAGAAGGCGCGCTGGGCATGAAGCAGGTGGCAAGCCAGTGGACAGCATTTCGAATCCCCATGGCCTGTGCTTCAGCTACTGCCCAGCTTCCGGCCCTTACTCCTGCCTTGGGCTGCCCTAGTGATGACAATGTGACCCAGGAATTGTAATCTGAATAAACCCTTTCCTCCCCCAAGTTGGTGGTCGGCAGATTGTTTTTGTCACAGCAATGGAAGACAACCAGAACGTCCCCAGGTTGAGTTCAATTCAATACATGTTCTAGGGATTCTCTTAGTCCCCAAGAATCATCGTAAGAATTCTGCTCTTTTATCTGACAAGGAGCACATTTCTTTTTTTCTGATAAAGTTCAACTGGCAGCATACCATGAAAAATTGCCTTATGTTAAATGGCCTGCTGGGGGAACACTGACCCTGATGAGTGTCCTTGAAACACAGCTAGGACTGTGTTGGGGTCAGAACAGACTTTATGCAGAGTGGAGAACTGTGTACAAAAGAACTTCTCTCACAGGGGGACCAGAGCCCATCCAGACATACCCAGGATTCTGGGAGCAGAATAGAGAGGAGAGGCGTTCCGTCAGTGCTAAGCAGAGCTGGGCGTAGGGTAGGATGTTTGGGGTGGATTGGGGATGGTATGGGGGGGTGGGTAAAGAGTGGGTGCAGGGGTAGTTGGGGGGGTAGAACATTCTGGGAGCTGTCCTCTGGATCGTCTCATCCTGAGAAGCTGCTTAGCTTTAACACAGCGTCTCTGT
Source organism: Rhizomys pruinosus (assembly GCA_009823505.1). Classification (NCBI taxonomy): domain Eukaryota; kingdom Metazoa; phylum Chordata; class Mammalia; order Rodentia; family Spalacidae; genus Rhizomys; species Rhizomys pruinosus. The sequence goes on from VZQC01002209.1 coordinate 3,395,704, forward strand.
TGCATTAAATCTGTGCTTTTAATTGGACTTTTATAGGTTTTATGGTTTTGTTTGTATTTAATCTTTAAATTTGTTTTTGGATTTTTAGTATGTGTAAGAGCAACGAACAGAAGGAGGTTATACCTAATTTACAGCTCGCCCATATCTGCAGTATTATAATGAGAAGAATTAGAGTCAACATGTCAGGAGAGTGCTCTAGTTAGAGAAAAACCACCCTCCAGCCTCCTACCTCTGGACCCCACCCCTGCCAGCTGCTGGCAGAAGAGAGAAGCCCGTGTTGTCACCTAGCCTTAGAGGGAGGCAAGCATCTTAACAATGGGCCTTGAAGGGATGGTTGTTGATGGAGGAACCAAGAAAACCCATCAACCAGCCAGGATTTGCAGCTGCCAGGTACAGAAAACCCAAGTCAAACTGTGTGAAACTTAGTTCATTATTGGTGCATATAATGAAACAGATTGTGGCAAGACTTATTTAAGTTGATTCTGATCTGGGCTCCAGATGTATGAGCAGGATTTGGCTTGTCTCTTCTCTCACTTCCCCATGGGCTCACAGGGGACAGTGACTCTGAAGCAGCTCTCGTCCCACAGTGGCTGTGCCAACATGGCATCCTGGAAGAAACTGTGTTGGTTCCAGCTGGGCCATGTGCCTACCTCTAAAGCATCCTCGGATCTAGAGAGAGAGGTGAGCTGAGCTAATTGGCTTGTCATCACCCAGAGCTGCTAGGGGCTGCAGACTAGGTCACCAGAAGTGTATGGCCTGGTGGTAGCAGAGGTGCTAATTCCCCTCCCCTCAAAGGAAGTGGTGTGTGGTTCCTGGGAAAACAGTAAATAGAGAGTGGACATAAAAATAATGACGTGTGATGCTCAGGAGACAAAATCATGGGTGAGGTGGCAAGGTCTTACCCAAGTTTTTATCCCAGTAACCACCTTTTCTGCTGAGTGACCTTGAGTAATTCAGTTGACGCTCCCATTCCTCAGGCGTCCTCAGGCCTACCAGGGACCATGGAAAGATATCTTACATCACAGGATGTTTCCTTTGGTAAATATTAAATGAAAAATATGACACACTACACTGAAGATGATGACTTCGGGTCTGTGGCATAGGAGTGCTCTCAATTTTTGCTGTTCACACTAGTTTTTAACTTGGCCCCCAAGCAGAAGAAAATTATGATGGGAATGAAGTTTGGGTTGGGTGCTTATGGGACCTGCTTCTGGGCTTGATGAGGTCAAAAACTTGGATTTGTTTAGGATAAACTTCCTGATGTTACAAACCCTTAGTGATGGAGTTTGCTAAGGTAAGGTTCAGCTTCCTGGGTAGCTGAGGTCAACACAGCCACTTGAGCACCTGTTCTGGCTATTTTCTATTGTTTCCTGACAGACACAGACAAGAGCGACCTGGGAGAGGGACTCTGCCTGAGGGACTCCCAATCAGAATGGCCTTGGGGACCATGGCTGTTGGGGCTTGGTTTTGATTGTTGATTGGTGTGAGAGGGCCCAGCCCACTGTGGGGGTGCCACCACTGTAGGTGATCCTGGTTGTATTAGAAGCTGGCTGCAGGCCAGAGGGGCAAGCAGTAGCGCAGTGTTCTACATGATTTTGTTTCAGTTCCTGTTTGAGTTCCTTCCCTGACTTCCTGCTAGCTGGACTGTGACCTGGAAGTTAATCCAGACAAACCCTTTTCCACCCCAAGTTACTTTTGTTCAGAATGTATCATCATAGCAACAAACTAGAACAGCATAAGTGTGTACTGTGTGTGCATGCATGTATACAGATGCATGATTGTGTGTACCTGTGTGTGATGCATAACGATGTCTGATTGTGTACCCGTGTGTGTACGCATGAATACGATGCATATGCATGTACCATGTGTGCATTTCATGCATAACAGATGCATGAGTGTGCACCTGTGAGTGCATGCATGCAACAGATGCATGTGATGTGCACCTGTGTGTGCATGCCATGCCATAATCAGTGCATGATGTGTGTACCTGTGTGTGCATGCATACATACAGATGCATATGTGTTGACCGTGTGTGTGCATGCATGAATTCAGATGCATGATGCGCTTGCCACCTGGTTGTGGTGCATGCATGCATATACAGCTGCATTATGTGGCTCCCTGTTGTGGCACACTATGATGAGGGGGGGGGGGGGGGATGCATGAATGCAATGCCACTGTGTGTGCATTGCATGCATCACAGATGCATGATTGTGCACCTGTGAATGTGCATGCATGCATACAGATGCATGATGTGTGTGCACCTGTGAGGTGCATGCATGCATACAGATGCATGATGTGTGCACCTGTGTGTGCATGCATGCTAGACGATGCAATTGGTGACTGTGTGGTCGAATGATGCTAATAGATGCTGATGTGTGTACCTGTGTGTATGCATGCATACCAGATGCAGGATGGTATCAGAGAGTAAAGGACCCGCCTCCAGGATGGATCAGAGAGCAACGGACCCGCCTCAGGATGAGAAGAGAAAAACGGACCCCCCTCTAGGGACAGATATCAGAGAGTAAAGGAACCCACTCCAGGATTGATCAGAGAGCAAAGGACCCGCCTCCAGGGCGGATCAGAGATGAATGGAACAGTGCCCTCCAGATGGATCATAGAGGAATAAAGGAGAGAGAGAGAGGGAGAGAGAGATGAGCAGGAGAGAGAGAGAGAGCAGAGAGGAGGAGAGAAAACCGAATCAATAGAATGAATATATCTATCTATCTATTATCGATCTATCTACTTCTATCTATCTATCTATCTATCTATTCTGCCTATCTATCAATCTAGCTGTGTCTTGGGTTACCTTCTGGAGAGATCTCATTGTGGGAGTCCTCTCTGGGACAGATAGTATTTGGTGGGGGAATTTTTATTTAGCTTTTCCATGTTGTGATTTTCTTTGTGCCTTTGGCATGTTGGATATTGGATTCCTTTTGCTTGTGATCTGATGTGAATTCCCACAGTGTTTCTTCTTGCGGGGTGGGTGGGTGGGACGTTAAGGCCATTAGTTTAAAAAAAAAACGTGTTCTTTTTGTCATGCATGCTGTGCAGGGTCGAAGAGGGATCAGTCCTCCTGGAACTGGGGTTATCGGATGGTTTGTTAGCTGCCAAGTGGGTGCTAGGATAGTGAACACTGGGGTCTCTTAATGTCTGCAGCCACCTTCTCCACCCAAGAACTTCATAAATGTTTTGAATTGAATGAAAATACAACTTTTCAAAATTTCTGATATGCAATTGCATTTTTATTATATTAGAGAATAGACAATTGGGGCTCAGCTCAGTGGGTAACCATGGCCACACAAAGAGTGAGGGTCCCCCCAGAACCCCCATAAAAGCCAGCAGTGGTAGGCAAGCATCTGTAATTCTAGTACTCCGACTTGGAGATGGGAGGCGGAGATTGGAGGGTCCCTAGAAGCTCATGGGTCAGGAAGTCTGGTGGCTGCAGTGGTGAACAAGACAGACTGTGTCTCAAGCAAGGTGTAATTTTTAAGCAGTAAAGAACTTGTAACACTTATAGGAAAATAGATGCAAATGAAAGACTCATACTATGTGAAATAAGTGTGTCTCAGAGAAATGTTTTTTTTCTATATGGTTCCCAGATTTCAAAAATATTTTATTTATACAAATAAAATGAGTTTTACTGCCTACTATATTGAAGCATCCATGTCTGCAATGCCAGAAGAGGGTGTCCAGATCCCCTGGAACTGGAGTTTGCAATGTTGGTGCTGCCATGTGGGTAGCTACCATGGGAACCCAGGTCCTCTCAAGAAAAAAAGCGTCATGCTCTTAAAACTGCGCCATCTCTTCAGGCCCAGTTCCTACATTTTATAGATACAATACTCAAGGATGTCCTCTGACTTCTGCACATGAACTGTGTCATATACAGTGCCTAGATTCACAAGACATACAATACACATACATATATTATAGGCATATGGATTAAAAAAATTCTCTAGTGAATGATCTGAGATTCTACCTGGGAGATGTAGAAATACAAAACAGAAATTAAATACAAATAGCGGGAGATGAACATCATTGAGCCAACACAAAAACATGAAGAAGAAGTAATTAAACCAAAAGCTCCTCTTGTAGGAGGAGTTGTTTTTTTTTTTTTTTTTTTTTAGGACGAGATGTTCATAGACTCCAGGCATTAAAAGTTAAGAATTATTACACACAACTTTATGCTAAATGAGTGTCACATCTTAGACAAAATTGGTAGTTTTTGAAAGATACCAAATGAGATCAATAAGAAGTGAAAATATAAACACTGTTGTTGTGGTGGTTGAATGAGAGTGTTCCCCATAGGCTTTAAGTATTCAGACATTTGTGCCCAGTTGGTGGCACTTTTCTGGGAGCTTCGTAGAAGATGTGGCCATTGAAGGGCGTGCGTATTGGGGCAGGCTTGTTGAGTTTAACAAGCCTTGTTAGTGTCCAGAGGCTCCCGCTTTGATATTCCTGTGCTCATTGAGATGTGGCCTCAGCTTGTCTGCTCCAGCCCCAGCTCACCATGCCTCCCGCCACAATGGACTCTGATTCCAGGAACCTGTCAATCGTAACTCAAGATAAACGCTTCCTTTTATAAGTTCCCTTGGTCTGGGGTTTTATCACAGCAACAGAAAAGTGACTAATACACTGCTATATTGAAAAAAAATTCAATTATCAAATGATCCAAAGAAGATTCTTGGTGTTCATGACTTTAGTGGTAAATTGTACTAACACACTTTAACAAAGATATAACAATCTCAGAACTGGGCGTGGTGATACAGCTTTAATCCAGCACTATCAGAATGAAGAACAGGAGGATTATACGATCAAAGTTCTCCTTAGACACATGATTGATTTGCAGGCTCAGTCTGGGTGTGTGGGGAATCCCCCCCCCCCAAAAAAAAAAACAAGCAAAATAATGTCAATCTTACAGAAAATCATTCAGAAAACAAGAAGGTGGAATGGTCCCAACTTATTTTATGAGGCCAGCATTACCCTGATATGAATCCGCCGAATAAAGACAGAAGAAGAAAAGAATAGGAGAGGAGGAGAAGGGGAGGAAGGAAAGGAGGAGAGAGAAAATAAGAATCATGTGTAATTATCATGCTGAGTGAAACATATGGCAAAAATCCTTGGTAAACCCCAGTCCTGTATAAAAAACACATTTAGAACATCCAGAATTGATCATTAGAAAATGCATCACACTAACAGAACAAGCCCAGATGGTCATTCTCCATAGAAGCGAAGTAAAGAATACGAAAGTGGATAAAAAAAAAAGTAAGGATTAGCTCCAGGAAACTTTCAGAAACTCAGAAATGAATGAAATTTCCTCAAATGGATAAAGGTAATTTATGAAAAACTTAGAGATAATGCCACACTTGGTGATGATGAAACAGGAAAACACATGCCTTCTGGGCATCAGGAATAGGTCAAGGTGCCATTACCACTCTGTTCACAGTCTATCTGAAGGAGAGCCTACGGACTGGCAAGACACAAAACCCAACCATCTTTATACTCAGAAGACATGGTTGGGTGCATGGCAAATCCCAAAGCATTCTCCATATGGGTCCTGGGAAACAACGTTTTTAGCAATACTCCCAAACACGAGGCCAGAGATACGAATTTGAGAGTCTATGATAGCGTTATGTGCAGGCATAATGCTTGAAATGGGAAAATTAAAATGTAGCACTGGGGAGATAGCTCAGCAAGGAAGGTGTCTGCCATACAGCACAAAGACCTAAGTTGATTCTAAAACCTATGTAAAGGAAGCTGAGCATGGTGACACACAGTCGGAGCAGTTCTGGGAAGGCAGAGACCACAAAACAGGTCTCTAGGCTCCAGGCCATCAGCCTTTTTTTGATGAGTTTTTTTTTCTCTAGCCAGTGAGAGAAGGAACTGTTAAGAACAAGAAATTGGGACACCTGGAGCCATTGTGAGTCTGTTGTGCAGGGGGCTCAGGCATGGGTCTTGCTTAAGTCCCCCAGGCCCATCAGCATTGTTGTTGATGAGTTTTTTTTCCTCTAGCCAGTGATGAGAGACTGTCAGAGAACAAGAACATTGGGTGGGACCTGGAGCCATTTGTGAGTCTGTTGCAGGGGCTCAGCTAGGGGTCTTGCTAAGCCCTTCTGAAAGACAGGAGCCCATGGACCTCCTCCAGAGAGGTAGAATTAGGTGCTTGTTTCTTGTGCTGCTGGATAGTTGTATTTGCCAGGTTCTAGCAAAGGAAGCCATGTGAGCTGGCCTGCTTGGGTCCAAAACCTGAAACCACTTGTAGGGATGTGGAGGCTGGGCCGCCGCTCTTTGCCCTTGCAGCCTGGCACCAGGGCACCATTTGTGAGCTGGTTTGCAGGGGGCCCAGGCTGGGTCTTGCTACAAGACCCCCTGAAGCACAGGAGCCCGGACCTCACTCCAGAAGGTATCGGAACGGGTGTGTCGGTGCGGCTAAGTATCAGTAATATTTACCCTCCTTCCCATTGGAATTGAGTAGGAGCAGTCATCCAAGGTGGAATTTCTTTGTTTGGAAACCTCAGAACAGGAAGGGAAGGTGAGCTTAGACGTTTCACATATCCCAATATATAAACAAAATTGAAAAAGCCTTAGCCAACACTAGCAAAAGTAACTCAGACAAAAGAAGGAAAAAAAAAATGGAAGGAAGAAACAAAAAAGCTGGAGGTCAAACACAGCCCTTCACACATAGTGAAAAATACTTTGTGATTGACATCTGAATACAGGCAATAAAAAACCCAAACACAAAACAAAAAGTAAACCCCATGCCTGGACATGTGAAGGGATAACATGGGAAAGGTGCATAACTTGCTCCAAGGTCTCCCATCCCTGTAGGGGAAGCTACAATGGATCCCCCTGGGGGATTTGGGTTGGGTGACCCCAAACCAGATTAGAGGAATAATTGCAGACCATGCAGAGAAATAAAGAAAAATCAGAAGACGAGCCCAGAGAACTAAGGAGAGAGAATGGAAAAACTCAAAAAGACCTGAGGTATATATATGACACAAGTTCAGCAAAGAAACTAAAGGACAGAATGACACAAACTCTAGAACTAGGGAGAAAAAAGCAAAACTCTTAGAAGGAAGTAAAAACACCGAAGGAAACAGGAAGTCAACCAATGAAGTAGAACCACAAGAAGCGATTGAGAAAGCAAAAAGGAATGGAAATACTAAAAACAAACACAGCGTATGAAATGAAAAGGAATAGAACACTCATCTAATCAAGAATGAACAGGAAAGGAAAAAGAAAGGCAAGGAAAAAGCCTCCGAAGTAGAACAGAGGAAGCAGGGAGCAGACCCAAAGAATAAGAATAGATATATGGAAGATAAACAGAGCAACTAAAAAGCTCAAATAAAGAATATGAAAAATTGTAAAATAAAATACACCACAAACGTGGAATGGTGGAACAACAAGGAAGGGGAAATATGGGACACTTGGAAAAGATCAAACCTCCAATCACTAGGAATAGAGGAAGGAGAAGGAATTCCAAGAGAATAGTATGATCAGTTTTTTTTTTGTCTTTTTGAGACAGGGTCTCCCTGTAGCCCCAGCTATCCTGGAACTCACTCTGTAGACCAGGCTGGCCTTGAACTCACAAAGATCCACCTGCCTCTGCCTCCCGAGTGCTAGGATTAAAGGGGTGCACTACCATGCCCGGCTTAGAACTGTGTATATATATATCAAAAATTTCTTTTAAAATAAATTTTATGATTTATTATAAAAGATTATTTATTATAAAAAAAGATTTATTATAAAAAAAAGAACAAGAAATTGGAAGGTGCCTCTGGTTGGCCGGGCTTGTGGGAAAGGTGCCTCTGGTTGGCCGGGCCTGTGGGAAAAGGCACTGTTTGCCAGGGCCTCGGGATCGAATGCTGCAGAAAGTAGGAGCCGTGTTCACTTCAGTTCTGCTGCTTGCTCACCTGAGGCATGCGACTTCTCTGAGCCTAAGTCTCTTCATCTGGTCATTGGGTGTAATAGCACCTATGAGAGGTGCTGACAATGAACTCATGTCCACCTTTGCTCCCCAATACAGAACTATGGTGACTCCCCTTGTCCTTTGGGACATGTCACTTGGAAAGCTCTAAAGCACAGCTCTACTTAACTGGGTTATTAAGGTATTGCTTAGACAACGTATTTTTGAAAATTAATGTAGCAAGGTAATAATACCTAGTATTGATATAGTCTTTGGTCTGTTATCTTAATTATGCTTTATGAAGCTAATATAAAAGTGTTAAGTAAGATTACTGCAAATTAATTAATATTTATTACACTCTTGGAAGCTAACTAGTGCCTTCATAAATCAGGTACAGCAAACTGAAGAGAATTCTTCCTGGATTTGCAGGAGCTGGTGCCATTGAGGTGGCTGACTCACAGTTAAATTAACCCTCAGTTGTCAGCCAAGCCTGCTGTAGTCATCATGGATCTTTTATTAGGAACTAAGAGCCAAGGATACACCACGGCCCTGAAGCCCCGTGGAATGGGCAGCGGTTGAGAGAGCACAGTGCTACGCAACAGTAGCTGTTTTCTCTGTCATTCCCAATATTCTCTGAGTCTCCTCAATGGCTTCCTATCTGTCTTCTGCACATTCTTTCATAAGGAGGGAGAGGGGAAGGATGGGCTGGGATGGACTACACACAGCTTTTGCCCATCTGTCAGACTGGTAAGCACCAAGCAGTGCTCAGTGTACATCTCCCTGCTCTATGCCCATGGCCTGGTGGTGCCGTGATGTATAATGATATCTGGTGTCTGCACATGCTTTAACTGACATGATCAAGCATAAACACACTTTGCACATAGTCTCTCTCACTTGCTGTCCCAGGCTTTTTATTTTAGTGTGGTTCAGAACTGGTTTATATTTGCTGCTCTATTGGGATACCTCGACCAATCTCAACCAATGCAGGAAGAGAGGAGTTGGCTACTTTGCATCCACAATGGGCTCAGAACAAATGTGTGTGTGTGTGTGTGTGTGTGTGTGTGTGTGTGTGTGTTCATGTGCATACATAAGCCATATGTAAATATTTACATAGTGCCATATGCACAAGCCATATTTCTAGAATTTGTTTAGATGTTTGGATTTAACTAGAGCATGGTGTAGGGAGAGGGATCTGACATTTAGTTAAAAAGCCCTGTGGGTGAATCCTGGCTATAGTCATGTCAGGAAAGAGTATGGGTTCTCCCTGCCTCAGTTTCCTCTTCTGTTGAAATAGTCCCACTGTTCCTTCCAGCCAGATGACTTACTGAAATTTTCAGGCGTACGCACTGACCTAGTTCTCTGTCTATGACTTTGATATAAGCACCGACCGAAAACAACCTGGAGAAGAGTTTATTTATTTATCTTCCAGGTCACAGTTCATCACTGAGGGAAGTCAGGACAGGGACCTTGAGGCAGGAGCTGAAGCACAGACCATGGAGAACACCGCTTACTGGCTTGTTCCTCTGGCCTGTGCTCAGCCTGCTACTTTATATAATCCAAGACCACCTGCCCAGGGGTGGCACTGTCCACAGTGGGGTGGGCCCTCCCACATCACTCAACAAGCAAGGAAATGCCCACAGACGTGGCCACAGGCCAGCCCAACAGAGGAAATTCCTCAACTGAGGCTCCCTCTACCTAGGTGTGTCAGGTTGACAACTGGAGCCATCCAGCACACAGTCATACACTTGAAAATTCTTTGTAAACTGTGAAACTTTGCTCCAGGTTGGTTTCCTGCTTCTAAGTTTTGGTAAAATAGATACTCGGATTCTCACACAGGAATTGGATTGGATTTGAAAATCTTAGAAAGACATAAATTCCATATTTTCTACCATTATTACTTCATGCCCATTTGGGTGGCTATTAGTAAAGAGTCTAGAGAACACCAGGTGTTGCCAAGGATGAGACGAAGGTAGAATCATCACCCATTGCTGGTGGGCGTGGCTTATGGTGCAGCTGTGGGAGATAATGGGGGGGGCTCAAAAATGAAACAGAATTACTATACGATCCAGAAAACTCATTTCTGGACATATAACCATGAGAGCTGGACGCAAGGTTTGCACAGGTGTTTGTGAAGCAATGCTCAGGGTGGCATTGTTCACTGTAGCCCAAAGGTAGAAATAACCCAAGCATCCATCAACAGATATATGGATGAGAAAAGATGATCTATGCCTACAGGGGAATAGTATTCATCCCTAAAAAAGGAGGAAAATTCTGATATATGTTCAAACATGGATAAATCCTGAAGACATGCTAAGTGAAATAATCTAGGCACAAGTGGACAATCAAATTCATAGAGCAGAATCAAGATCACCAGGGACCAGGTGGTGGTGAGGTTTGGGGTCTCATTTGATACGTTTCAATTTGGGATGATGGCATTAAGATGGATAATGCATCTGGCAGTGGCATAACACTGTGAAGGTCCCAGATCAAAAAACCCAGGGGGAAGCTGAGGGATCCAAGTCCCTTGTCTCCCAGTTCCCAGAGGAAAGCCGGGATTCTCTACTTTGCAAGGTCTGGTCACGTTGCAACTGTACCCATGATTCTTTGTCCTCTTCAGTAGCACAGACTCTTACAGTCCCTGAATTAACTCAGGTACCAATTAAAGCACAGCCTTCCCCTGCATCCCTCACCCATCAACCAGCTCTGTCTGGTTTACATTCAAGGGATGTCCATGTCACTGGATGACCTATGTCACAATCCTGTTTTTCCCATCCCTCTCCCACTGCCCCTGCCTATCTTCCTGTCCTCCCTATCTTCCTGTCCTCCCTGTCACCCCTTTTCCTCAGAGTGCCCTGTCTACTTTCACTGAGACCTTTTTCCACACAAATCTGCATTTGTCCTCAGTCTTGAAACATTTTCTCATTTCTCGGTACATTTTCTTCCATTTATATTTCTGCCCTGGAACTAAACACTGTTCCAACACTGTTTGCTTAGGTCAAATGCACCAAAATAGGTGTGTGTGTGTGTATGTGTGTGTATATATGTGTATAGGTGTATGCATGTGTGCCTATGTATGTGTACACGTGTATGTGTGTGCAAGTACATGTGTGTGAACATGCATGTGTGTGAATGGATGTGTATGTGAGAGAGAGAGAGAGAGAGAGAGAAAATGAGCATGATCACAGTCTCAGTTCCTTTCCTCTCCTAGCCTGGAGAGAATGTTTCTGTGCACCAGATCTTTAAGTTCACTCTCATGTACCTTTGCTGGGGCTGGGACTGACCCTTTACAGCTTTCTAAATAGCACATCAGACTGCACAGAAAACTTTTGGGCCCCACTGCACCAAGCTTCCTCAGCACCCCGATGTTCCATCTCGTTGAATGGTTCCAAGAACCACTTCTTTAAGGCCCTTCCACTGGCTGTGGGCTCCATCAGCTTGTGTAGAATGCGCGTGTGAACGTGGGGTCTGTTGCTCTCTAGGCAGGGAAGCTGCCCACCGTATGGTTCACAGCATGGCCCTGGCCAGGTATGTGGGTTTGGACCTTGTCCATCTCTTGCTGGACTGTGTTAGCTCTGTGAGGGTGGGAAGGGACTGCACCCCTGTGAGCCCATATCCTGTTCTGGTCATATGGGACCTTTCCCATCTCTACCTCACAGGAGGATATGATGAGCTGACATGCAGGAAGTGCTCTATACTGCGCCAAGATTAATGGTGGTCAGGGCCTGGAGTACCAGGTACCTAGGAAGGATTTGTCTTTCTGATCTTTCTTACTGCAATGTCCCAGGCCCTGTGCCCTGCCTTGCTAGTAGAGTAAGCTAAACAGAGAGGATAGACTGAAGGGATAAAGACAAGTGACATTTCACGGAGCTTTTGTGTCTTCCCCAGAAGGCTCCCTGCCAAGCACTGGGCCTTCTTGGGAAGCGCGGGTCTCCTTGATTTGCTGGCTTCCCCCGCTTGCACCCTTCTTTTCACATTTCCACCCTATTCGGACTCTCTTCGTATTCAGGGACATCTCCAGTTTCTTCTATACTCATCTGCTCATTTCTTCTTACAGTCTCCTATGAGAAAGCATGCCTTCTCCTGCCCACGCCCGACCCCTGCCCGTCCAGCCTCACTGAGTGGCTTCACTCTCCCTTTCTGTGCCCTGAGGGCTCTCTCTAGGAAAAGGAACCTGCAAGCTGTCTGCTTTCACTTGCATTTTTGGACATGCACGTCAGCCTTTCTAATGAAGGTCCTAGGCACTGCTGCAACCTGATTTTAGTAACTGAGGCTCCCAGTCTTGGAGAGAAATTGTTGCCATTTTAAGACACACCTCAGCCACTGCCATCCTGACTCACCAGCATGCCTTCGGTACCCAGCAGGCTGGGTTCAAATCAAACTCTCTTCCTTTCCAGCTTGATGCCACCCACATGTAGCATCTGCTCTCTGCCTCATCTGTACAATGTGCATATTAATCTGCATCTCACAATAGTGTAAACATTAAATGAGATATCTATAAAATGTTTTCTGTTTATAATTACTATTATTTCAAGTAAATGTTTTTTTAAATATATTTTTATTTTTTTATTTTATGTGTACGTGTGTAATGCCTGTATGTAGATAGGGGCACCTGTGCCATGCGATGTCCGTGGAGGTCAGAAGGGGGTGTGAGATTCCCTGGAACTGGAGTTATGGGTGGTTGTTAGCCATAATGTTGGTGCTGAGAATCGAATCCAGGGCCTTTGCAAGAGCAACCAGTACTCTTAACTACTGAGCCATCTCAGTGTTTTCTTACAGTGCTATTATAAGTAGCAAATCTTTCCATGTTTTATTTTGGGGGTGTGTGTGCATGTGTATGCCCCGGTGTTCATGTGGAGGCCAGAGGTCAACCTTGGCTATCATTCCATAGGAACCATCCATCTTGTTTCTCAAGAGAGAGTCTTTTGCTGATCCGGAGCTCACCAAGTAGGCTCTGCTAGCTAGCTGGCAAGCCATTGCCTTAGTGTTGGCATTACAAGTGGGCACCACAATGCCCGGCCTTTTAAAATGTGGGTTCTAGGGGTTAAACTCAGGTCCTCATGCTTGCAAGTCGGACACTCACCACTGAGTCCTCTCCCCAGCATTTCTCGTTTTTTTCCTTCCTGGTTTGGGTTCGCTCGCGGTACCCGGAAGTCACTCTGCTGCTTCCTACCGCAGGCTTCTTCCTCCCCTGCCGTTGCTTTCCTGGGGCTTCTGATAGGTGCCAGGGTCACTCACCAAGGGGCAGAGATACTTTCTCAAGCGTCAGTGGCAACCGAGCCAGTTCCACAACAGCTACCTTCGGCTGCTTGACAGGCATGTCTTCAGTGTTCCCGGTGAGACTGACCCTAGGAGCAAAAGCTTCTAGAAAGAGACTGAGCAGAAGGGACTGTGAGAGCCTTCCTAGGTGCTCTACTCCAATTCTCCAGCTCAACCATCGGAACTTGAAGATGGGAGACTCGTAATACCATTCCCTATCATTCTGTCCCCCCCCGCCCCCCATCTCCACAGAGATCATTCCCTGATGGGCTGTCTCCAGGTTGGGAATATTCTATTGCGTTTTCTAGTCAATTTCAACTGCAGTCACCCACTGCTGTGAAGGGACTAATTAATGTAAGATTCAGTTCCGTTACAGAGAGGACCAAAGGACGCATGGAAACATCTTCAAAGCATTGTAACCTCACAACCCTTCTCCCTAGCCAGGTCTTCTTTCAGCATGGCGTGTTCTAGTCCATCCCATTTGTACAAGCTAGAACCTTAGATGTTTCCTCTGAATCCATCCGCCGGCGAGTCTCCTCAACTAGCCTCTTAAACTTCTCTACAACCTGTGGGAATTTTCTCTCCACTTCCGGTTAACCTCCTTATCCATGTCCAAATTGAGACACTATGGTTGAATTTGAATTTCCCCGATCTGGTTTCCAGACCAAAGCCACAGGCCTTGTTTTCAAAACATGAATCTGACCATACTTCTACTGCGGACCACTTTACTCTGGGTTCCTATGGTACCCAGGATAAAGATCTATGTTTGCACCTGACCCTGGGGCCTGTGTGATCCCTGCCTCCTGCCTCCCTCTTCCCCATGGCACCCAGGATAAAGACCCACATTCTGAGGCCTGCGTGGATCCTGTTTCTTCCCTGTTCCCTTCCCCGTGATCCTACTTACATAAGTGATCCTACTCATTCTGAGACGTTCTGCCTTAGTCTGGAATCACTAAAGCAACAGGTCCCTGAGGATTGTTTTTGCATAGTCCTGTCTCTTTCTAGGGCCTGGGACAGTAGTAGAAATGCAATATAAATTAATGAATTCTCATTATTAATTTAGAGGCCATCAAGCAGACCCCACCAATGGGCTCCTTCAGAATGGGATTTTATGGCAAATTCTATAAAATTTTAAATAGTTCTTTTTCTAAACTTCGAGGTGCCATGTCTTAATGAGAGTCATATGGGGGGGGGTGTTTTGCACATGTTTTGCTGAGATGTGTCCAAAATGAAATCTTCTAGAAAGGTTACCCGACTATTACTATTAACCCAAGGTTGATACCAAAAACTTCCTCTCGTGAGTTTCATAGAACTGTATGGGAGAGTATTGGGGGGGGGGAGGGGCATCTGCTCAGAGACCTGGAGCTTTTTACAACTCAGAGAGGGAAAAGAATCTTCCCCAAGCAGGCGAGACAGTAAATGTGTTTGCAGCAACTGCCGTAACAAATTCATTTTCAGTTCTGAGATGGTGCAATACAGACATGGGACTCAGTGGGTCTGTCATTAGGGTGCTAATGAGAAAACATCACACACCTATCACCTGAAAACTGCAACTGAGAGCCTTGCTGCATCACTGGAAGAAGCTGGAAATGGACTAATCAACATCAACAAAATCTATTGTTCCCAGGTTGCAAAATTGAGGGATTATTTCTACAGAGAGTCGGAATGAAGCCTGTTTACATTTGTCAGCAGAACGATCACATTTTATACCATTAACATTTGGCAAGATGGAGCACCATCCATTAGCTAATCTGCAGATGCCTCAACTGCAGATTCAAGGGAAACAAAGAGCAGTGAGCACAGCACGGCCTGGGCTGTACTGTGCCCCAGAGGGGAGCTGAAGCTCTGCCTGGGCGACTGCCCAGGTAGCACGGGTGACAGACAGTGGGCCATGAAAACAATCCAGGGGCTGGTGACTGCTGGGGAAAAATGTCATTGGGAGGCATGGAGCGTCACGGGGACTCAGGCAGGAACTGCTAGCATAGTAAAGAAAGGACTTGGTTGGTACCTGGCACAAAATAAATACCCTTCATGGCGTGCCACCCCCAGGAGGGTGAGCTGGTAGCTATGCTTGATCCTGATGTTCTTTTTCTAACTCTCTCCCTCCCTTTCTCTCTTTCTTCCTCTCCTTTTCCTTTACCTCCTGAATGTTCTGAGACACATTCTCATTGTGTAGTCCTTGCTGGCCTTGAACTCTCCTTTGTCCTGCCCAGCCTCTCTGCTGGGGCTACAGATGTGCAGCTACCACAGCTGGAAGAATATTGTCTCTTGAGTCCCAGCTCAAGAGAGCGGCTCCATGGGAACCCAGACCACTTTACTCCCCCCCCCCCCAACCGGGCTTTCTCTGAGGATGGAGTTACCTTCCTATGTCTTCTGGTATCAGCCTTTCTTGGCAGGAGCTAGCAGCTCACTTTGCCAGGTTAACCTGCTCTCAACTCCCAGCTTTCTTTGCTGGCTCAAAACTCACCACTCTTTAGAGCTGTATTTCACAGGAACCAACCCTTGGGCATTCTCCCTAGAGCACTCAGTCCTCACAAGATATTGTGAAACGAAACTTGCTGGTGAGGCACTGGATGTGGCCAAATGCCCTGAGCACTGAGGACACTACTGATGATTTGTTGGGAGCCAGCCAGCAGGTCTATCCATAGTGGTGCATTAAATACCAGCACTGAGCCTTCACAAACGGCCAGTTTTATGAGTATGAATCTAAGGAAATAGTCCAAAGTATAAACAGAAGATTTATTAAGGAAGAACCATAATTTAGAATCTTTCCCTGACATATAATAGAAGCACAGGGATCTATTGAAGGGATGAATGTAGGAATCCTGACCCCTGGGGAACTGATACACCTTCCTTGAGTTGAATAAAGCACTCCACCCCATTTTCCAACTGTCCTACTTAGCAGAAATAGAACAAAAGCCAATAAATACAGGTTCCGGGGAGCAGAGCTGCCACAATGCTTGTTTTATGTATAAAGATGAGTGACTGTGGAGGCTGAGAACCATCAATATAAAGGTCCTTTAGTCAGCACGCAGGCCGTTTAATATGTATCAGGAGGATTGAGCCACACTCTATCCTGGGATCTTCTAACCCCACAACATAGACTGTGTTGAGTCGTGGGGCAAATCTGATTCTAGACTCCAGGCCGGGATTCTGCACCCTGCCATGTTTTGCAAAGTGACTTCCGTCTGTTATTTCCTTTGCACACTCAGTACCTCTGGGTCAAGAAGGGACAGGTACATTCTCTCTTGGGAAGCTGGACAGTGAACTCTTGCAAGACATTCCAGAATCATCCTAGGGGAGGTAGGGCTCAGGGTGAGTCAGAGAAGAGCTCACAGGCAGCTGTGTCTGAGTCTCGCGGGAAACCCACTCTGCGGGGAGAACCGATTTTTCCTGTGGCTGGCCCTTTGCTTGTGTGGGTCCCTGACTTAGAAAATCTTTATTCCCCTCCCTTGTCCACCCCATATTCACATGTGGGGGGTCTTCACTTTTCATTCCTCTCAGTTTGGGGGAGAGAGAGAGAGAGAGAGAGAGAGAGAGAGAGAGAGAGAGAGAGAATATCTTAGCACCAAAGTTGTCCTAATATTCATGCCTTGCTGTGTATCTTTCAATACCCGTCCATCCCACTAACCGTACTGCACCCTGGCAGAGACCTTTTCTCTTTTCCGAAGTAACTAGTTCATTGTCATCAGCTCCAGCAATACTTTGTTTAAAATCCTGTCTTGAAGCCCCAGCGCCTGCCAACTCCAAGCCAGTTTGCCCCAAGCTGGGCAGGAAGAAGGAAGGAGACATGGGTGTGTTCCTTTGTACTGGCCTCCTGCCAGGATTTCCCCAGCAGTAATCTCTATGGTTGTTTATTTTCTTAGCAGGTTATTGGTTTTTATTTTTATTTTTTCCTTTTTAAACTTTCAGAAGTTGTCACCACTGGGGCTGGGAGCCAGCTCAGCAGTTAGGAGCATTTGCTGTTCCTGCAGAGGACTTGAGTTCAGTTCTGGACACCCACGTTGGGTGGCTCACAATTGCTGGTAAAGCAACTCCAGCTCCAGAGGATTTGACCCTCTTCTGGCCTCCTGGGACACCCACATGCACGTGCGCGCGCGCGCGCGCGCACACACACACACACACACACACACACACACATTTTTGTTTTGTTTTTAAAATATTTTATTTATGGGGCTGGAGAGATAGCCTAGCGGTTAAGAGCTCCAACTGCTCTTGCAGAGGACCCGGGTTCGATCCCCAGCACCCACATGGCGGCTGAAAACCGTCTTTAACTCCAGTTCCAGGGGAATCCAACACCCTCTTCTGACCTCCGCGGCATTGCACGACACGGGTGCACCAACCTACATGCAGACAATACATTCGTACACATATGAAAATAAATAAAAAATTAAAAAAAATAAAATATTTTATTTATTAGTTTTATTTTGTGTGTATGAGGGTATTGCCTACACATGTGTAAGTGCACCCATGTCATGCAGTGCCTGCGGAGGTCAGAAGAAGATGTCAGATTCCTCTGGAACTGGAGTTATAGATGGTTTGTTAGCCACTAGGTGGGTGCTGGGAATCCAACCTGGGTTCTCTGCAAGAGCAGCCAGTGCTCTTAACTGCAGAACCATCTCTCTGGCCCTTGTTTGTTTTTTTAGACAGGGTCTCCCTGTAGCCCCAGATGGCCTGGAAATTGCTATATAGATCAGGTTAGCTTCTGTCTCATAGAGATCCACTTGCCTCTGCCATCCTAGTGCTGGGACTAAGGGTGTGCTCCACCACTGCCAGATAAAGTAATATTTTATTTTTAAATTTTATTTATTTGTTCTGTGTACTGTCTGCATGTAGGTTTGTGCACCCGTGTTGTGCAATGCCGCTGGAGGTCAGAAGAGGGCGTTGGATTCCCCTGGAACTGGAGTTAAGGATGGTTCTCAGCCGCCATGTGGGTGCTGGGGATCAAACCCGGTTCCTCTGCAAGAGCAGTTGGTGCTCTTAACCACTAGGCCATCTCTCCAGCCCCCTAAAGTAATATTTTAAAACAAAGTAAATTTAAAAGCAAGTTATCATTGCTTGGCATGGTGGCACACGCCTTTAATCCCAGCACTCGGGATGCACAGGCAGGAGGTTCTCTGTGAGTTTAAGGCTAGCCTGGTCTGCAGAGTGAGTTCCAGGACAGCTGGGACTAAAGGGAGACCCTGTCTCAAAAACACCAAAAAAAAAAAAAGCAAGTTATCACCATGGCCCCTCAGAACTCAGAGCTCAGAGCCTCAGGTCTACAGGACATTTTCTCCAAGGGTCCAGGGGATATAATCATCTAACAGCAGAACAACCTAATAATCCATGTTAGCACTTTCTAGTTGAGTTGTGGCTGCCTGATGCAGTTCTGTCTCTGTCACTTTCCTGTTCCTTCTTCGTTTTGTCTCTTACCCAGCGCTTTCCTAACCAGTATCTTATGTTAAATCAGCTGTTGTGGCTTCTCTTTCCTGACTGGACCCCTGCAGATATAACCACCATGCTTAACATCTCATGGTTAAGGTTTACTGAGTGCTTATTGTGCATCAAACTCTGTTGCAAGTGTTTTCCATGAATCCATCCAATTCTCCCAGGCCTATGAGGTCGGTATAACTATTATCCTCAAATTACAAAGGAAATTGGAGAAGCAGAGAGATCTGCAAAATTGCTCAGGACTTCACAGCTCCTAAAGGGCAGGGCTGTGCCACTTCTGAAGTCCGGTGGAGGGATGAGCCCTTTCGTAGTGACTAGAGCTCACTACCGTGTGATAGGCCTTGCACGGGTCTCTTTCATCTGGCTCATTGGCTTTTGTTTGGTTAGATCTGGAGTCTGCATATTTCTTGTATGCTTGCATGTGTGAGTGTGTGTGTGTGTGTGTGTGTGTGTGTGTGTAGAGGTGGGAATGAGAGTGAAGGTCAAAGGTTGACATGAGGTGTCTTTCTCAGACACTTTCCACCTTATTTATTGAGATAAGGTCTCTCACAGAAACGGGGGCTCACTGACTCAGTAGCCAGCTGGCCAGGGAGACCCATCAACCCTCTGGTCTCTAACTCTCTAGTGCTGGGATTACAGATGTATGCTGCTATACCTGACTTTTTCTTGTGGGAAACGGAATTCTTCACACTTGTCCAGCGAGCACTTTATCACCCGAGCCATCTCCCCAGACCCTGGAGTCTGACTATTTCTAAGTGCTGCTCTTAATGAACTCCTTAGAGAGATGGCCCTGAATGAACAAGAAAATTCCTGTCCCCAAATTGCAGTGTGGCCTCTCTCTTCAGAGCCTGAACACAGCAGGGGAAATGTGCTCCCAGCACTGCTGGGGAAGGTGATACCACAGGGATGTGGTCTCCTAGGCCAGCCATGCTTCCACTTTCCTCTTCTGTGCAAGTTCCCAAAGAGTCACGTAGAAAGGTGCTGTGCTTTCTGGGGATGTAATTTGGAGAGACGACTCTTCAAAGTGCTGGTGAGTGCCTTGCTCTTCAGCAGGGCTCCGATTTTGGAGTAACGGTTATTACGAGTTACGCTGTGCTCTTTGTCTGGGTACTCTGGGATAGAAGAGGATTTCCTCTACTCTGCAAGATAATTACTTCAATTTCCCTCATTCACATGGATGTTTAATTTTATAACATTGCTATTGGGCCCAGGAAAAAAATCCCTCTAGAGCCCGTTATTAACATCCTGAAAATGGAAAGCATAATCTCAGAACAAATAGCTAAAATAATATTTTGTCATGGTTTTATTTTTCTGCATTGAGAAGGCAGAGGGCTAGGCAGTTATCGTCTGTTTCTCTTTATTTTGTTTAGAGTTTGGTGTCCTCAAACAAAATTCTTCCAGAATAAAGGAAACTAACCACAGCCTTCAAGTTCAGAGACAGTGATGGTGCCCTTGTCAGAGGGGGGTTAGGTGCAAAGCTGAGGTCTGTTCCAAGACTGCACCTCGTCCACTCCTCCGTGTTCCTGGATGGTCCCAGGACTGTGCCAGTCAATATTGCCCTTGTACTTAGGAGCTCAGACTTGGAATCTCAGTCTCTGGTTGGTTCATTCAGGAACTTTCTCAAGGCTCTCCGGTATTTCTGTGACTCCGTCTACCCACAAGCTCTCTGCACCTTTGGAGTTTCCAGACTGCAGGATGGTTCGGGATCTGTTTTCCCAGCCCCTGTGCTGAGAGCTTGTTTCCACCTTATTCCAGAGCTCAGGGCAACTGTGGGAAGGAAGAGTGGACAGGGTGAAGGGCCGTCCTTCACCTCTGTTCCCTTAGTCCCTCAAATTAGTGCCAGCATGTGGATTTGTGCTTGGGTTTCCTGTGTCCACATGTTGCCCTTGGAGTGGGTCAGCCCTCAGTGAACCCTCCTGCAACCACAGTCTCTGAGGATGCCACAGACACTTGTCACATCCCTGACCCGAATCAATCCTGGCTAAGCAGTTGTCTTGAAGTGATCGATTAAACACACAATTTTAATCTTATGCAATTCTGTTTCTTAAGTGATCGTAAGAAAGTGGTTTATAAAATATGAGTAGCAATTTATTGCTATAGGAGGCTCTAGCTTTGAGGCTTATTCCAAAACATGCATTAAAATTATAAGATGGAAATGCAATTGAAACTTTAAATAAGGGGTGAGAGATGGCTCAGCAAGTTAGAGGACTCGCTGTGGAAACATGAGGATCTGCGCTCAAGTTCCCAGCACTTCTGGAAACATCTAGGCCCGACCACACAAACACCTGCAACTCCAGCACTGTGGGTGGGGTACAGAGACAGGAGGATCTCTGGGCTGGCTGCTGGCTAGCCTGGCTCCAGGTTCTGTGAGAGACAGGGTCTCAAGGCAACATGGCAGAGGGTGATAAGGTGGGATACCTGACCTCCTCCTCTGTCTTTCATGTATTCAGTTTCCACATACCACACACTCAATAAAAAAGAAAATAATTTAAATTCACTCAATTGTTAGTGTGATTTGAACACTGCAGTGGTTACACTTAAGAGCTGAGGACTGGGAATACAGCTTAGCAGTCGAGTACTAGGTTCAATCCCTAGTATGGATAATAATAATAATAATAACAATAATAACAATAATTCAATGAAGTTTAGGAGTCAATGCTGGCATTTACCTTGACATTGCAGATCCCATTCCAGAAGGCTTGGTTGTTTGTTAGACACATCAGAAGCACTGTGGGGCCCTTCTAAGTCTACAGTGAGCTGGATGCCCAGGTATTCCTTGAACACAGCAGTCCAGAGAAGGAACCAGGTAGACTGTCCCTAGGACAAGTGCTGAATGCCCAGGCTTGTTTTAATGACATCTCTGGTGTCATACACTAATTTGTTCGGTGCCCTCCCCAGGAGTTCCCTCCTCCCTGCCTCCCACCCTCATCCTAAACCTCCTCCAAAAGCACTTCCGGCTTTGTTTCACGCACTGCACCAACTCAGAGTTCAGGTACTTACCATCTCCCATTACCATCACTCTGCCTCTTTTATGGCTTTCTTTATTTGCTCTATCATTTCACAGTCCAGTTGTTCTTTTCAGTCAGGTGGACTATAAAATACTCCGCTAACAAGTTCACACTAGGAACGGGTGGTGGATTTAATCCATAATGACCGAAGACTCTTCTGTGACTAGTGATTGTGAAGATGAATGCCTGCAGACTGCTGCAGGGGCTGGTGCTGCCTGGACTCGCTCTGCTTTGCTATTCTAGCTCACTGCTCACAGGATAGCCCTTTTCATGCTCACAATTTTTCCTTTAAATAATCAAGCCTTTTCCACCGTTGCTTCTTAATTACCTCTGTTCTCTAAAGGTATTTTAATCTATTGCTATGCATTTAATATTATTTCTCTCTACATTAATGCTCATAAATATGAAATAAAGTCGATCCCTGTGGAATGCCTTCATTAACACGTCACCTTCCACTTGTGTCTGCAGGGCATACCTTTCCCAGCCTTGGAACCCAGGAGGGGAGGGATGTTGGATCAGAACACAGTAATGGGGCCAAACTGTGTGTGGGTCCCCGGTTGTGACCTTGACTTCTGTGGGCCTCAGTTCTCCATTTCATCTGTGATATGGACGAGCCAAGGCTCCTCTATCCTCCCTGGGGCTCTCCTGAGGATAGAAGGCGGCCATGCAAGCCCCTGGTTCACAGCGGCAGGGACTGTGTGGGTTACGACTCCATAATTTCCTTCTCTCTCTGCGAATGGTACCTCAGACAACAGCCCCATCCTTGCCTCTTCTATTCAGCATCTCTGTTGCCTCATCTCAAGAAAGAAAAGTTTGTCTTCTGGTTGTCACTACCTGCTTCAAGAGCTTAACCTTGCAAGTCAAACAAAGCTGGTGGCCTCTGCATAGGAGGCGTGGGTGTTGTCACCAAAGTCACCAACCAGTTCTGGATCAAAGCTACTTTTTTGTTTGTTTGTTTATCTTTAAGGGATTCTACAATATAATGACACAGTTGTTCGCAGATAACATTGATGTTACTCAGTTTGTCATACAATTAGATAACTGGTGCATTTTGCAAGTATCTATGTCCAAATTTTGAACAACCCAAGGTTCCCATAGTCCAGTTGGAGAAGCTTGTATGTACAGGCATGTTGTTCAGTTAGGAGTCCAGTCTATATTCCTGTAGTCTCATGATTCACCCCATCTCTCTGTAGCCCTTACATTCTACCATGCCTCCTCTTCCGCAGTTTGTTCCCTGGGCTTTGGGAAAGGGGCACAAGTGGGTGAGAAGAAAACAGTCTACTTTCTTTGGAGTTGTCATTTTGTACTCTAGTCTGTTCAGGTTGTTTCCCTTAATGGGTTGACAGCTTTTCCAGTGATACCTTTTTAGTCATACTAACAAAGCACAAGCAATTGGATGTACAGGCATTTAAGCAGTACTAATTATTATGTCAAGCTAAGCTGTGAGCATAGACACAGATGCTTGGATGGTATGTTAATCCGCAAACTGTGGTTTCTCTATAAAGGGTGACAAGTTCTTATTGTGGCTTATAACATCTCCTAACCACTAGAGGACATAAGCTTGTGGTATCCACTGTGAGTTATTCCTCCAAGGAGAGAGCTAATAGCCAATTAAATTTGGGATATATATAGACACATGGCTGCCACTGTTGCACAGTATCTCCAGGCTGTTGAGGTGTAGCTGATACTGACGGAGGAGTCTTTCTTGTCTCAGGGAGACCAATATTTTGCTGTATTGCTTTAGTGGCCTTTGGTAACACTCTCTAGCATTTCAGAGGCCAGTTGTACACTAGCAAGTGACATCTCATAACATTTTTTCATGCTCACACCAGGTCTTCGACAACAGGGACATACTGCCTTTCTCCTTGCATATATCCCACTTATAGGCAAAAGGCCTTTATAATTTGGGGGGGTGGGTTTGAATCCCCTAGCCAACATCTCCTAGGCAGAATAATTCATTGCTGATGTCAGAGCTTTCCTGTACTAATATATTTTGCTTAATTACACAGCTTATAAAGACTTTACTATTGAATTTGGCTCTAGATAGAGAATTATCCTTTCATAGTTCCTATGCCTATCAGTCAATTAAAAAAGGGTAGTTATACCTGTTTTATAGGAAATTACCACTGTAACAATTGTCTCTAATTTACAGTTAGGGAGTGGTTTCATTACCATCATGTTTTTCTTTTTCCTATAAAGGGGAAAGGTAGGAAGGTTTCTCAGTATCTGGAAGGTAAACTTCATTAGGGCCCATTATAAACAGTTAACCCCAATATTATTCAGAGAGATGCTCAGTGTCTGTGACTCAGGCAGTGTGAGGTTCCTCTTTCTTTAATGTTCAGATGGGTCAACCTCTCTGCTGGCATTTCCCAGTCCATCCTGCATAGCCATAAGTTGTTAGTTTTCAGGCATTTAGATTGGTGATTTTTACCTGTGGGAACATAAAATTCTCCTCCCATTGTTAGTTTCAAGATCTCAAAAATTGAAAATTTATCAATAGGATTGGAACACAGAGTTTTCCATTTGTATCCCAGAAAGGATACTACCCCACCTCCCATCTCCCTCTTTTTTTAGGTTTTTATGTTTTGACCTATAGATGCCTAAGTTGTATTACACATACCCATAAACAGGAGCCAAGGCATAAGCTTTCATTAAATTTACCCAAACTGATTAGTTAAATTTAGGTGTAGGTTTTGGTGAAAATGGTAATACAATTGAACTAACTGGGAATATAAAATGTTAATTGCTTTATTTATAATTTGTTTTTTTTTTTTTTATTTCCGTATGTGTATGAATGTATTGTCTGCATGCAAGTCTGTGCACCCGTGACGTGCAATGCCGCGGAGGTCAGAAGAGGGCGTCGGACTCCCCTGGAACTGGAGTTCTCCTGGAATTGGAGTTTCAGATGGCTCTCGGCCGCCATGTGGGTGCTGGGGATCGAACCCGGGTACTCTGCAAGAGCGGTCGGCGCTCTTAACCGCTAGGCCATCGCTCCAGCTTTATTTATAATTTGTATTGGATTAAGGTACATGAATGGCCTCTATATTTTTCTGAATTATACAACATCACATTATAACACTTTCTTTTACTCGTAGGACAATTTAAAGGAACTAAACTTAAATTTCCTTCCCAAATAAGTAGCATACAGTCAATGAGAAACAGTATGGATAAATTTAATCAAAGCTACTTTTTAAAGCTTGTATTGACCCAATGACAATCTAACATTTTTGGGGGAGGATCTTTTTGAGAGACAGAGTCTCCCTGTAACTCCATCTGGGGCTGGCCTTGAACTCACAGAGGTCTGTCTGCCTCTGTCTCCTGAGTGCTGGGATTAAAGTCGTGTACCATCATACCCAGTGACAATCCAACTTTTAACCTCATTTTCAACCAATTTACTCCCCGCCTTCTCTGTGTGTGAACATGTGGATTGGGGTATGTGTATGTGTGGTGATTGTGGAGTTCTAATGATGGCCAGGATTATTAGTCCTCAGACTGTCTACCTTTTGTGTTTATAGACAGGGGTTCTCTTTGGTCATAGACCAGCCTAGCTAGCCCAGGAGCTTCCAGGCCCACCTGTATCCACCTCTCATCGAGCCACCACTGTGATTACAGGCATGCTGCCACACCTGGCTTCTTACACGGATTCTGAGGATCTGACCCCAGATCTGAGCCATCTCTGAAGCCCCAAATTTTCTTTTAAGTGTATTTTCCAAAAAGGTACTCATGGCTTCCAACTCTGTTGGGCAGAATCTGGAACCCACTAAACCGGATGCAAGAGTAGTAGTATTGGTATTCTTTCTTTAAGGAAAATATTATATGGGGCTGGAGAGACGCCTTAGTGGTTAAGAGCACTGGCTGCTTTTGAAGAGGACCTAGGTTCAGTTCTCAGCACCCACAAGGTGGCTAACAACCATCCATAACTCCAGTTCCAGGGCACCCAATACCCTCTTCTGACCTCTGAGGGTTTGCACACGTAGGTGCACTTACATGCATGCACACAAAATACTCAAACACATAAAGTAAAAAGAAATAAATAATTAAAAACCCACATTGTATATTAAGTGTATGCCAGGCAAAGCCAGCAGCACTCAATAAGCACTCTTAACTTCTAAAACCCTGAGCCCTGGGCAATATTTTCACCTATTCTATAGATAAGGAAACTGAGGCTCAAAGAGGAAACAGTCTTTCGAGTTCAGGTAGCTAGATACTGAGTGGTGGCCGGCTTACGTTCAAGCTTGCCACCTCCTGTGGTTAGACCACTCCTCCCAAGTCCACCTTCCAGGAGTGAGCTACATCTCTGGCCTCACCTGGTCCCACATGGGCTTGGACAGGCTGATCCCTCTCTTCCATAGTCACCTGGCCCACTGAGAGTCCGGATGTGCCAGTGGCAGAAAGCAGAACATTAACTTGATATAAGAAGGGGCAAGAGTTTATCATCCGTGATCAGTCTTCTCATTGAACTCCTGCCACGCCAATTACCAGCTGGAAGCTAATTCTACTCTCCGTAACGACAGCAGCTGATTCACAGCACATCAATCTTACTTTGCATAAAATTTGGGAATCTTTTCCTCTCAATTTATTCAACTAAAAATAATAATCTGAAGTCAAGATTCTTCACTCTTCCACCTAATTTTTCTTTAAGACATTTTACCTTTATTTAGGGAAGAGAAAGGACCTTGAAAAGAAGATGAATAGATAATTCATTAGTAAGAAATGAAATATACTCAATCCATGTCTGTTTTTAAGATCTGTCTTTTAGGGTGGGCATAGTGGTGCACATCTTTAATCTCAGCATTCCAGAGGCAGAGGCAGGCAGGTCTCTGTGATATTGAGGCCACCCTGGTCTCACTATCTACATAGTGAGTTCCAGGCAAGCTGAGGTTACAGGGAGACTCTTTCTCAAAAAACAAAAAAGATTATTTTTTATTTTATATTTTACATAAATATAAGTGAATATTTATATTTTATATTCACATTTTATTTATGGGTATGTGCGTGCATACACCATGTGACTACAGTGCTGGCAGAGGCCACAAGAGGGCACCAGACCCCCTGGAGCTGGAGTTACAGATGGCTGTGAGCTGCCTAGCATAGGTGCTGGGAACTGAATTTGTGTCCTCTGGAAGAACAACAAGTGCTCTTAACTGCTGAGTCATCTCTACAGTCTACCCCAAATCCATTCTTGTAAGAGGTGACTTACAGCAACAAATATACTACAGATGCCAAGATGATTAAAACAAGTAAAAAAAATGTCTCTGTTGGCAAGTGCATCTACTCTGTGGCTGCCACTGCTTTTGCCATTCTTCAAAGAAATGAGACACAGTTTTTTAACCCTCCAATATGGCTTGAAGACTCATGTCTCTCCAAGAATCCTCCAAACCTTCAATGTCAGAGGGGGACTACTGAGATATCCAGCTTGTGGACTGAGTAGCTCTGGGTACAGCCTCGTTAGAGTACAGATTGCCATTGTTGAACTACCCAGGCTGTATCATGGAGGCCAATACAGGAAGATCAAGACAGGACATGTGCTCACTGGACCTCATTTGGGGGACCATGGGAGGGAAAGACCCCAGTGTGAGCACAAGGGCAAGATTGATGGTTGTTTGGGCTTGCCAAGGAGGAACTGTCAAACACTTCCTTAAGGAAAACATGATATCTTTTAGCAAAAAAGAAAAAAAAAAAGAAAAAAAGAAAATCCTTCAATTCAGGTGCTATGTGTATGTATGTATTTATGTATGTATATAACTATATATATATATATGCAATACAAGTTAGAGAGAACAACAATGAAAGAACTGGAAATAAACTCTGGAAAGACTCAGAAAAAGATGCAAGACATGTATGGCAGAGTGCAGGAACTCAGGTGGGGTGGGGGGCATGGAAAGGGAAGTGAGTCTAGATTCGATTGAGTAATGATGTATGATGTATGGAAAAAGTTTAATAACAATAAAAAATAAATTTAAAAAAATTGCAAAATTTTTGTCTTAAAAAAAATGTAAGTCTCTAGATATGGAAGAGAACTCATTTAGTGAAGCGAGAGCCTCACGGATGTGCTGTGCCCAGCAGAAGGTTAGAATGAAGCTGAAATCTCCTATTCCTTGGTGATGGCTTAGCTGACTTGCAGAGCAAAGGATCACTTGTGTGTTCGTGGTGATACTGATGATGCAGTGCCACAGTTCTACTGTGAGAAGTCCCCCATAAGCTCATGTATTTGAGGCCTTGGTTCTCAACTGATGATGTTGTTTCAGAAGGTTGTGGTACCTTTAGGAGGTGGGGTCCAAGGTGAAAAAGTAGGTTGTGGTGGGAGGTTCTGCTGTGCCGTCTTCCTGGCTTCTCCTTCCTGACTGCTGACACCATGTCACAGGAGTGTAGGCCTTCCCCACCAGGATGGACTGTACCTCTCAGATTGTAAGCCAAGATTAATCTTTCCTTCCTTACTTTGATTTCTGGGATTTTATAACAGCGAGGAGAGATGTAGCTAAATGTGTTTAGATATGTTTAGATATACAGAACGCTGGGTTAAGGTATGTGGCATGTTCAGCACAGATCATTGTACAGGTTGGTTGCTTAGCAGCAGCAGGTGATACCAATGCTGCTGTGTGTGTAGTGGGGCTGTACATCCAGGCCCATGTAAGTATGCTCAGTGATGTTCACCACGGTGAAATAACCTAACAGCATGCTTATCAGTACAAGTCCGTATTTCCAGTGTGAAGTATTTCATCTAAGCCTCCCAGCTGTCCATACCTAGTGTTGTGAGAATTTTCCAAATGCTCCAACCTCTGCTGACTCTGAGGAATGCTGGTCTTGGGTCACAGAGCTGCACAAAGCTCACGGTGCTGCATCCTGACCCCTCTCCCAGGAGACTTCCTCTTCTGCACTTTGTGTCTCGCTCCCTTCCTCTTCCCGTTCTTCGAGGTTAAACCGCCCTCTCAGACCCTTTGCTTGTCTTCTGCTCCCCACTGTGGCCTGGTCCTCTTCCCTCCTACCACACTCTCTGCCTACCTGGTCCAAGAAGCATGGCCTCCTTTGGACACAGGACAGCATGCAATCTGAGCAGCATACAATCACCCTCTTATTGGTCTCTATCACCCCAAGCAGGCCTTGGTTGACCCAGCCATCAACTGCCACCCATTCCTTCTTTCCTCAAGGCCACCAGCTCTCTCTACCATTGCCTATGAGTGACATGTTTATGGCAATGGCCCACTGAGTATGGATTGAAGAACTGAAAGAATCCAGTAAGTGACAGGAAGATTGATGGATACCTAGAAGAGGCCAGGGGCAGGCCAGACACCTGAGGCCACCCATCTGTAAGAGGCAGACATCACGAAAGGGTGACCCCTTTTCTCCTCGACAGGTTTGTGCAAACATTCTGGGATTTAATATGCTGCACGGCCTCAGGCTGCTGTCTGTCCTGGATTCTGGAAGGATGAGACCTCCGGAAAATGTGCAGAGACCCATCAACCAGGCTCATCACCTCAGCCTTTTACAGGAGGGTGCGCCTGTCGTGGTGCCACCACCAATGATATATCCTGCTTGGGCACTGTTGGCCAGTCCTCAATGGGTGACCACAAAGCTGACAGAAGGGCCGAGCTCGACTCCTTACATCTCTACTCTGGAAAGCAGCAATGGAATAATTTCACCTTATTTATTATACTTGGTATTATACTTGGCTCCCTCACGTGCCCATTCAACAGACTGTTTTGATGGAACCATCACACATCCATTTTGTAAAGAGCCAATGATATTTGCACCCAAGAATTCAATAATAGGACATAAAACTCAGGGAAAGAAATAATCAAATCGTCTATCCAGAATGGAGTTAAAATTGTCATAAACATTGATCCTTCATTGCAGGGGACAGAAATAATAAACAGTTGCTGGAATTGCATGGCTGCAGAGATTTCATTCTCTAATTGTCAAAAAGCATTAAACATCAACTATTTATTTTGTGGCAGAGGAAGCAGGAATAGACTTCAGTGCATTCCTTCACTAGAGACTGTCCCTAATTGTCATGCATAGTTTGCGACAGAGGTTACTGAGAAAAATTGTTTGCATTTATTAATCAAAAGGAGTCAAAGACACACAAAGATATCATCAAGGCTCCCTTGTGCTAGGGGGAAGCTGACAAGGAACATTTCTGATGAAGTGTTTGCAGAGGGCTTGCAATCTGTTCAGAGCCTTTTTTCTTTGCAGGTGCAAAACCTTTCTATCTGAAACATCGAAGAAACAATTGAAAATTAAACAGAGTAAACATGGAGATGCAGGTTTCAATCTTCCATTTTTTTTGAGACAATGGGAGAGGTATAATTAATTTCCAGGCAATATTTGTGTTCTTTCAAAATCCATTTGTGCACATTAGCATCTCATTAGTTGTGTAGTAAGCACGGTTGCTCCTCCCCACCTCCCCCTCTCTTTAGTACCTTTTGTTTATGAAAAATTAGAAAGTTGAACTACTCCTGTGATGTCTTTTACTCCAAAGCATCCATGTGTAGATCATTATCTTGCTTTGCTTATTTGAGCAAAGAAGAAGTCAGAACTGCTCTGGTTAAGAAGCAGAAAACAGATTACTGGAAAAGAATTCCTTTATAGTGATGGTAGGAACGTGAGAAGAAACATGGCTATGAAGTAATGTATTTTAACAGGCTTATGATAGGGCCACTTTTCAGAGATGGCTTTTCCCCATCTCTATTTAAAGTGCTTTGTATGTGATGTGTATGTATGTGCATTTGTGTGTGTGGGGGGGGCTTGCCTGTTGAAGTGTGTGTGGAAGTCAGAAATGAATGTTTTTCTCAAACCATCCTCCATCTTGTATTGTTTTATTGAATTTTTGTGCATTTCATACAAAACATCTTAATGATCTTTATACCCTGTCCCCCAAAGCCTGCCCCACTGGATTTCATGCTTTCTATCATATGTGTTAAGGGCTATCAAGTGAAGTTAGTGTACCCAGCCATGCCTCAGTGCAACTTCATCCACTGGGGTCTAGTCAGCCTATCTAGAGTCACTCCCTTAAAGATCAACTCTTCCTTACCCAACAGTAAACAGCTTTCCAGTATTCAGCTAAGACTAGGGCCTGCTGCCCATTTCCCCAGTTCCATACTGGGTTTCAGTCCGCTTGAGTTTGCACGGGTCTTGTGCATGCTGACACCATTGCTGCAGGTTCATATGAGCAGGGATCCTATAAGGCTCTGTTTCCATATGGTCATTCGCCTCCTCCCCTGCCTCTTACAATCTTCCTGGCCCCTCTTCTGCAATGGTCCCTGAGCTCTGGGTGGGTGGAGTTTAATATAGGAGTCCTGTCCAGGGACACATTCTGAAGACTTTTATTCTGTATGCTTTGGTCTATTGTGGCCCTTTGTGTTCGTTGTCCTCTGTTGCATGAGGGAGCTTCATTGATAAGAGTTGAGAGATGCACTAGTGTTCCCTGTACCTATTGTTCCATTGTTCCATGAGCCTTAGATATAGAGTTCTATTGTAGATGTCTCACTTAGGGTTGGTCATCTCACAGACACTCATTCTTTGTGGGTGAGCAGTTGTGGAGCTCTGTAATAGTCTCCATCTGTTGCAAAACAAGCTCCTTTGATGACTGGTGACTGGGATACTTGTATGCAAATATAAGGACCTATATTTAGCAAATAGCAAGAAATTATATTTGTTTAGGGATATGACAGCCTTAGGGTTTTCTCTCAGCTTTATGACGTCTCCAGCCATGTGTATTCAGCTGTTTACAGTACCACACATGAGTTCTTTCCCAGAGAGTGGGCTTTAAGTCCAAGATAAAGTATCACTACTTCATCAATAGAGATAGTTTGCTGTGCCAGTCATTGTGGTTA
The DNA here is from genome assembly GCA_009823505.1 of Rhizomys pruinosus. Classification (NCBI taxonomy): domain Eukaryota; kingdom Metazoa; phylum Chordata; class Mammalia; order Rodentia; family Spalacidae; genus Rhizomys; species Rhizomys pruinosus. The sequence continues at coordinate 3,427,137 of VZQC01002209.1, forward strand.
TTAGGCTTTACAGATGGCTTGGACCATTGATCAATTGTCTCCCTTAGTAGCTTGCATAGTATTCTCTAGAACTATGAGAGCCAGCCTTCAGGGGGGTGGCTTCCAGGTCAGTTCCAGCTCCATTGCTCCAATTCCTGTGTCTAAAATATGTCCTGTCTTCAACAATAGGGTCTTACCTTCAAGTTCTGGGAGGAGATCAAGGGCTGTGGCAATAGCCTGTGTAATTTTGAGAGTCTCAGAGGACTACCCTGGCAACAACTTGAAGGGAGGCTTCTCCTGTGTGGCACTGCTTCTTACATAGATAGCCTTCAGCTATACACATGATCGCTTCTCAGCCTTTTGGCTAAGATCAAGTATAGCTATGCACATGGACTCATGTAGAGATAGTGTGTGTGTATTTTTTTCCCAGTAGCTTTTTGAATGAATATGTTTTCCTCTGCTTTTTTTCATACCAGATAAGCATTATTTATCTCTCCCACCCTCTCTCCCTGTCTAGCCTTCCTCCCTCCCCAGCTAACCCCCATCACCCCCTTGATGGTACCTGTCTCCTGTGATCCCCCTCTCTTGAGCTCCTTCTTCCCCTCCATCTTAATTTTTGAGATAGGGTCTCTTGCTGAACCCGAAGCTTGCCAATTCAGGTAGACTAGCTGGCCAGTGAGCACACACAATCCTCCTGCCTCTACACCCCCAGCCCTGGAGTTCTAGGCAGAGAACTGGGAGCCAATATAGATTCTTTCTTCCTTACATTGCTCTGACGCATGTTTTGTCACAGCAACAAGGTAAGTAGCTAAGACGTCTGTCATCCCTTCTGACCACAGGCGGTGTTAACTCAGATCACAGGCTCGTACAAAATTACAGAAAAACGTACTTCTGAAGCTCAATTTCCTGTTCCTGTGGGGCTCTGTCAGGTGTGTTTCAGCTCTGAGTCATCTGTGGCTGCTGCAGTCTGAGGTGGGACTAGGCGGCTCAGACCCCTGCCCACGGCCATGCCGGAAGGTGTCTCTCTCCTGGTCACCTGGGAGTGCAGCACTTTGAGGCTGTCAGCCTCTCTCGAGCAAGTGGTGGTTAAAGAACACGCTGAAGGGCCCATAATTTACTAGTTCAAGCTGTCTTGACAGCTCGACTTGATGCCGAGGGACTGTAGGCGCAGAGCAGCATTTCACATTTGGATAAGCTGGGTCTCTGGAGAGCTCATAGCTGGGAGGCTTCTACACCCTGGGAAGATTCCCAGACAATAGGGTGCACAAGGTTAGCATGCCCTGTTCTGGAGGAAAAGTCCGGGGTGGTGTGCTTTATTTGCTAGGTCAATCATTTCAATGACTCTTCAAAGACTTTCTTCAGAGAGGAGAGCAGTAGTTCCTCTCAGATGTGGAGTTAAAGGATCTTGACTGAGAACTACTGTTTTGTTTCCCAGAGCCCAAGGCCACCTGCTGATCAAGAAGGATCAAGAAGAGCAACCTCTCTCCTACGCAGTGCACCGAGATCTGAACAGCAAGGAAAACTCAAAGCGGATAGAGTCTCCGATTCCCGGTGCCTGCTGAGACTTGAAAACCAGTCAATTCTGAGGAGATTAAATCTTTTCTATTCAACTCAACTGAAAGTACGGAAGGTTCTTTTATTCTCTTTCTGTGATTTAACGTGACTTGCTATGTGACCGAAGGCGAAGGTGGTAACTCATTCAGTCATTTTACAGGAAATATTTAGTGACAAGTCCCCGGTTCATGTGCGGACGTAAAGATGAAAGTGCCTGGTCTTTCCTTGCAGGAGCGCAGCCCTGGGGTAGAGGTACACAGAGCGGGAACCACTACTTTCAACACGCTCCAAAGGAGCTTGAGCCAGCATCCCCACCTTACTGGGCACAGGGGTGGGCAGGCTAGACCATTTCATCTTCATGGAGCAGCAACGTTAACTATGAGACACAGACATGAAACCTATGATGTCATCAACTCAGGAATAGGGTTCATTTTATTCCACGTGTGTGTGTGCAGCTCAGAACGGTGCCTGGCATTCAGAACATGCTAAAAAAAAAAAAAACTAGTTGTTTTATAACAAGTGAGCTCACCAGGAGCCTAAATATGTACAAGAATCACACCTGAAATAACCGCCAGGCAGGGCAGGAAAAGCACATGCTCTGTGTCTTGAGGAAGAAGAAATGGGCTCATATATATTATAGTTCATCTGAGTTTGGATCTGAGCTAGATATCTTAGATGTGCCTTCATTTTTTTCGTTATGTCTTGATAAATTCGTAAGGCTAAAGAGCATGTTGTGGGACTAGCCTGCTGAACATCCTGGCCCTACAATACAGTGCCTCTGACATTACATGCTACAATGCCTGACCCAGGGCCTGAGTGGGAGGTGTATTATTACTGCCCTACCACCCAGCATGGGGCGGGAATCCTAGGGGACACTGTTTGTGGGACAGCAGTTCTAGATTCAGGTGTACATTGTGTGTGTGCAACCATCGTCCGCTTAGCATACTAAGCAATGCTATATAGTACAGGGGACACCTTGTTTCCTGCCAGCACGCTCTCAGAAGTCACAAGTCATCAGACGCCTTGCTTGTCAGCACGCCCCTTTCCTGAATACACCTTAAGGGTTGGGGTGGTGTGTGGTCTGGAGGTCTAAGTTTGGCCACTGGGAGGTGATGTCACCCGAGGTAGGAGCCACCCATCCCAGACCTATATAAGCTGCTTGTTGCACTGAATAAGTGGATTTATACCCTCTGACGTGGTTCCCCCCGGGGTGTTACTGGAGTAACCCTGCAAGCGTGCATGCCCTCTTCAGCCTGTCTAACTGTGGGGTCAGTCGCCCCACAACTGTCAGCTGGGAAAAGGTCAAAATCTCAAACTCAAATGATGACATAATATAGACACTTGTCTGTTCCTTTACACTTGGGCATGTAGATATTTGTTAACTTAGAGAGGAAACTGAGGCTCCCTGAGATTGAGTGGCTTGCCCCAGACCACATAGGAAGAGGGGGCAGACACTAGCTCAGCTGTACTAATTGGTTATGGCTCAAGTCTAGTTCTGACTTGGCATGTGGTACTCAGATACATGGTCAAAGACCATCTGCATGGTTCTGTGAAAGTTACATTTTTGGATGAGGTTAACATTAAATCAAATTAGTATACTTTGAGTGAAACGGATTACCTTTATGCACTTCTGATCCAGGGCCACATATATACAAGGCTGAAAATGGGGTAAAAAACAAACAAGAAAAACTTACCCATGTCTTGGAGGTTTCAGATATTCAAATTCCAGGTTTCTGGATCTGACATGAGGGTGACCCGAGCTCCCCCAGTCCAGCCTGAGGACTCTGCCAGTAGACCTTCACCTTCCTATCAGGTCTGAGCCAGAGCCAAGCAGAAAGGGCCCCTGATGACACACACAGGCGGAAGAGTCAGTGTGATGAGAAGCTGGGAAGACTTAATTTAGTTCCCAGCTCAGCCCTCAATGTATGATCATATTTGAAGCAGAGTGCTTTAAAACTGCTGTGTTTTTAATAGAAAGATGAAAAATATGGGTATTTTATTAAATATTTATCTCATTAATAAATGTAAGATAATCATTGCTTTTTATTTTGAATTAACTTTTCCATTTGGGTCCTGGGCATTTCAAAGACGTATTCTTTTCTCTTGATGTGAGAAGACTTAATTACAATATCACAATTGTGCTTCTATTTTGTATGAAAATGAAGCAAACGAAATTGCTTTTCTCCCCCCAGTGCTTGTTGCTACGAAGAAACACAATTGAATATGACAGTTCTCTGAGGCCCAAGGATTGTTTGGGGATGAAGTTCGGGGACTTTGTATAATTATACAACAGCACATTTTCCATGGCTATCCGTGTTCAAGGACTTATTTTAAAAATAAAGTGAAAACCAAATTACAGAATGAATGCAGCTATGATAACGAATGTCCTTCATAACTCTGTTGCAGTGCTGTAACAGAGACAGTTGTTGTGTCTGTGGGTCAGAAATCAGCCTGACCATAGCATGCAGCAGGACGCAGACATTTCAACGTGCTAATTCACTCTGTGGGGTAACCACATCTACACAACATGAGACCTTACACGTCCTTTGCTGCAGCCTCTGCAGTCCCTGTTCTTGACGTATGAGGAATGTGGTACCCGGTGAACTGGAGTGCACAGCTCCCTGTGGAATAGTTTGATACCACCCTTGTTGCTTGCTCACATCTCTGCTCTCTGGCAGTTACACCTGCAGATGGTTTCCCTCTGACAAGACCCAAGGCAGAGCAATGCTTGCTGATGGTTGGGAGCAGGTGAAGACGGCAGACATCGCTCACAGACTGCAGTGTGGGTGGGAACCTGGGGTCGTGTGATGGGGTGGCATGCCCTAGCTTCCAGAACAAGCCTCTCTGAGGTGGGGAAGCCTCCAGTGGGAGTCTGATGGCCTCTGGGCCTGACCTAGAACCCTTTGTGCTCTCATTGAAGACAGGATTCATCATGCCTCTCAGCCACAACACTCTGTCCATAGCCTCTGGGGCTCAGAGCTCCACGACCTGCTTCACCGTCATACTTCTACTTTGTCACAGCTGCTTGTCCAGTCCACCTCCTGAAGCTAGAAGCCCAGATGTTTGTCCCCCCTCACTCCTTCTCAGCTGCTTCTACAGCATCTACACCTTGTTGGAATCCTTCCCTGGGGTCATAGCGGTCAGATCATCTGCAATGATCACCTTCAGGCTGCCTTCTGATTTGTCTCTGTTCTGTCCCATTATCCTAGCTGGATATTTAAAAACTCCTGGAATCCCAGCCTAGCAGTCTCTTTAAGTGTTCCCTAGTGATAATTGGGTTCCTCCCACATGACTCTCACCTCATCATAGGAAGCCAGCCAGCTTCAGCCACTCTGATATGCTACCCCATCTCTGACAGGGTCGGTCCCTAGAGTCGTATTTCAGGCAAGAATTTTATCTGATCACTACACACAATGATCAAAGAAAACTAATTCCACTGTGTTGGTTACAACAACATCAGGGAAAGAATTCAGGAACAGTCTCAGAAGGAGCATAAAGTATGTAATAAAAGCTGATGCATAATTAATGAAGATCATGTCTCTAGTACAATGCTCTTCAAAACCAAGCACACGGCGTGTAACTATCCCTTCCATAACCAGACAACAAAGAGAGGGCAGGGGCCAGTTGCCTCTCACAGAAAAGGGAAGAGAGAAGTCAAAGGGTACTTTAGGAGTGAAGCGAGAATGAACCCCAATAATTTTGAGTGAGACCCAGCTGTGCATAGTTGTCAGTAGAAGTCTCCATTTCAAGTCTCCACTAATCTGAGACAATCATTAGTTTATCTAATGATTTATGGTTTATGGTGCTGAGAATCCCAGCACTGTCACATGTTCAAACCAGTTTAAGAGTCACACAAGAACGCTGGTTGAATTACTTGCAAATTATGACACGGCCCAGTGCGCAGGAACCTAGCAGCCAACCACAGCCCCTGCTTCTGTCCCCACTCCAGTTCTGCTGCCCCTTGCTTTAGCAGCTCTTTGGAAGGACTTAGCTAGGTGTTAGGGGGATGGTGAATGGACATTGTAGTGTTGGTTGGTGGCAAACACTCCACAGCAGCTGCTCTCGGAGTGACATCACAGTCACCATGCATTTTCACTCTAAAACAGAGTGATTTATTCCTTCTGATCACGGTAAATTGTCACCATTGACTCGGAAGACTTATTTTTTTAATTGTGTGTGTGTGTGGGGTATGTATACATCCGTGTGTGTGGGTGTGTGTGTTTGTACACATCCGTGCAGATGCCCTCAGAGGCCAAAAGAGGGTGATGGATCCCCTGGAGCTAGAGTTATGTACAGATTATTGTGGGTACTGGTAACTGAACCCAGGAGCATCCAGTGTTCTTAACTGCTGAACCATCTCTCCAGCCTGGTAAACACTCTATGAAAAAATGTATTATTTTGGTTTAAAAAAAATTTTTTTTATGTGTATGAATGTACTGTCTGCACAGAGTTTTGTGCACCCATGTTGTGCAATGCCGCAGAGGGCAGAAGAGGTTGTTGAATTCCCCTGGAACTGGAGTTAAAGATGGTTCTCAGCGCCATGTGGGTGCTGGGAATTGAACCTGGGTCCTCTTCAAGAGCAGTCAGAGCTCTTAACTGCTAGGCCATCTCTCCAGCCCCCCCCCTTTTTTTGGTCTTTTTGAGACAGGGTTTCCCTGTAGCTCTGGCTGTCCTGGAACTCACTCTGTAGACCAGGCTGGCCTTGAACTCACAGAGATCTGCCTGCCTCTGCCTCCCAAGTGCTAGAATTAAAGGCATGCACCACCATGCCCAACCTGAAAAAAATGTATTCTTAAAATGACATTATCTAAATATATCTAGTGGAATGCTTCCCCTTCTCTCCCCTCCCCTTTCTCCTCCCTTTCTTTTTCTCTTTTCCTTCCTCCCTTCCTCTCTTTTCCTTCCTTCCTTCCTTCCTTCCTTCCTTCCTTCCTTCCTTCCTTCCTTCCTTCTTTCCTTCCTTCCTTCCTTCATTTCTTCCTTTCTTCCTTCCTTCGTCACGTACCCCAGATTGGCCTCACATCACCACCAAGGATGGACTTGGAACTTCTGATTCTCTGCCTCTGCTTCCTCAGTGCTGGGATTACAGGCAGGTACCCTACGCATGGTTTATGAAGCACTGGTGATCAGACCCAGGGCTTTGTGCATGCTAGGCAGGCACTCTGTCAAGTGAGCCGCATCTTCAGCCCCAGAATGGTTTGTATAAGTTCTAAAAGCAGTAAGGTTTTCTGACAGGGTCACAGATTGAACTGTGTCTTTGGGCAGTAGGAATGGGCTAAGTGCTGGTAGCCAGAGGAAGCATATTTGTGCAGAGTACTGAATACACAGAGCATGCCTCTGGGCAGTGCATGGTGTGTGCCAGTTCATGGCACGTGAACTAATTCATCTGAATTAGTTCAGATATACTATTTGCCCTTTTTTAGTGTCTTTATCAAGTTCCTGCTTCTCGCCTGTGCTTATGAAGATTTAAGTAATACACACCTTCGATCTCATTCAGTGTTGGAGTTTTCTTTCATCTTTGTATTTTAAAGCTGGTTCTAGGAGAAAGTGAATTAATGTTTCTATGAATCTCCTTATTCTGGCAACTCACAGCCTGGGATTAAAGAGCTGCGTTTGTGTCTGTTTACGTAGCTCTAACTTGTGTCCTTGGGAATTGGGGTTTTCATTTGTTCTCTTTTATCCATCAGAGTGAAAAGTTTCTCATATGTAAGAATGCTATTTTTGCTCAATCCATTAATCAAATATATCTATTAAGTGATTAATCATATCCAACACTGAGCCAGGTAAACAGGAAGCGCTTTCAAAGCTCCGCCTTGCCTCCTCTCAGAGTCTGGGAACTCAGAAAACTATAGAGCTGTCTGTCAAACGTCAGGAGTGTGGCAAGTGCCTCCTATTAGTTCGTGAAATCTTACAGACGTATTTTCTTTCTTTCCAGTGAGGAGTGAGGCCAACCTGATCATGAGATCCACTTTGCAAATGGGAAACTAAGAGAGAGAGAGAGAGAGAGAGAGAGAGAGAGAGAGAGAGAGAGAGCTTGCCAAAGTGACTCAATGAGAAGGTCACCGTGGGCTCAGAGCCATGCTGTGAAGTAACTCTAGATACCTACACTGGACCTGCACAAAGATGAGCCTGTCCACAGTGAATAAATGGATTGGAGAGGGGCTCACGGGGGCCTTATCTTTTCCTGCAGAACTATTGGCTAGTGATGGATTCTGGGGGAGGAGCATCTGTGGTCTCTAGTTGTGTACCCACAAGTAGCCCACCAGAATCCAATGGTTAGTTCCAAATCTGTGGTCACACAGATGCCCTGGTTAACTCAGTGGGCCATAAAACAAACCGAAGACATAAAGGAGGGGAAAGGACTTGTAAAAGGAGGACAGGGGATCGTCAGGAATGGGAGGGGAGAGAAGAGAGTGTGAGAAGTGAGAGTAATCAAAATGCACTAGTAACATGTACAAAATTGTCAGAGAACAAATCAACACACGTATGTATGTATGTCTGATCTGTGCTCTGTGCCATACAGTGGCCACTGAAGAGCACAGTGTATGCACAGGAGACTTCTATGGCACACCACGTTCTCGTGCAGATGTGCAGATGTCCTCTCTCCCTGAGCAGGAAACTCATTCCATTTTTAACACATGGCAATAAAGGGAGACTTGCTGCCCCCAAACTCTTGTTATAGGAAGAAAACATTTAAAATTAACTCCATAGTATTGAGAAGTAAAGGAGATCTGAGGGGCTGGAGAGATGGCTCAGCAGTTAAGAGCACCGACTGCTCTTGCAGAGGACCTAGGTTCGATTCCCAGCACCCACATGGCAGTTAAGAACCATCTTTAACTCCAGTTCCAGGGGAATCCGACGCCCTCTTCTGTCCTTCGAGGCATTGCATGACAGGGGTGCGCCAACCTACATGCAGACAGTATACTCATACACATAAAAAAATAATAAATAATATTTTTTTTAAAAAGGAGATCTGAGTAGTTTCCCAAATAAGAGAAAGCCAACCTGAAGGGGTCTATGGAACAAGGAGATGGGAGGACATCATGGCAGCCAGAGACACTGCTTCAAAAATCCACAGATCAACTAGGCATGAGCCCGAGTGAGGTCAGGAGGCATTGGACAGCATGATATTTTTAAATGTGTTTTATTTATTATTTTTATTTTATGTGTATGTTTTGCCTGCTTATATGTACTTACACCCATGTCATGTGATGCCCTTGGAGGGCGTTGTATCCCCTGGAACTGGAGCTATGGACGGTTGTTAGCCGACATGTGGGTGCTAGGAACTGAACCCAGGTCCTCTGTAAGAGCAGCTAGTACTCTTAACCACTGAGCCATCGCTCCTGCCCCAAGGATAGCATAATATTATAAGTCTGATGTAATGTTTCAATGTAGACCTTCCTAAACCAAAATACAGAATAAACAGTCTTCAGACATCCATAAAGCATTCACAAAAACAAAACAGGACACAGGCTGAACACAGAATCCTAAGGAAGTCCACAGGGCAAGCTTCTTAGTGGCTACCTTCGATGTTTGTGTTGTGCTAAAACTTTAACAATAAGAGGCGGGCTGGAGAGATGGCCTAGCGGTTAGGAGCGCCGACCGCTCTTGCAGAGGACCCGGGTTCGATCCCCAGCACCCACATGGCGGTTGAGAGCTGCCTGAAACTCCAATTCCAGGAGAACTCCAGTTCCAGGGGAATCCGCGGCATTGCATGACACGGGTGCACAGACCTGCATGCAGACAGTACATTCATACACATAAAGAAATAAAAAAAAAACCACAACAATAAGAGGTGAGGCAAGGCTAGGGGTGTGGCTCAGTGGGTATAGTGCTGGCTTAGTATGCATAAAGTCCAAGTATCTCATTCACTGGGCACAGTGGTATATGCCTGTGATCTGTGCCCTTGAGGTAAAGGCAGGATGATCAGAAGTTCAAATCCTTAGCTACACGGTGAGTTTCTAAATGGCCGTTGCTATGGTTTACATATGTCCTCCAAAGTTCTTGTCTTTGAAATATAATTCTCAGTGCCACAAAGCTGGGAGTTGGGGCACGTGAGGGGCGGCTGGGCCATGACAGTTCCCCCACCCCCCACACGAAGGGACGCATTTCTGAAGTGGGTACATTGTCCTATGGAACCGGTTTGCCAACCTCTCGATTGTTCTCCAGGCTTTCTACTTTCTATGACAGGAACGATGCACCAAAGACCCTCGTCACCTTCCAGAACCGCAGGAAACTCTTTTCATTACAAATGACCAAGTCTGTGACATTTCTGCAGAGCAGCACAAAGCAGACTCACATGAGTAAGAACGAATATTTTCTATTGAGTCTGTATTATGTATAATTGCATTTAAAAATTATTGAGAAGGCCATATTTACAAATAAAGCACAGATGACTATAAATTAGATTGAGAAATAATGTATGATATATGAAAAAGTTTAATAATAATAAAAATATTAAAAAAAAAACAAATAAAGCACAAATGAAATGGAGATGGACTGACATTGACAGAGGCGTGACACCCTTCCTGCCTGGGGTCCCGCCTTGCTTTGCCTGAGCAAGCCTTTGTCTTGCTTAGCCTTGAACCTCAGAACCTAGCAAAGACCCATCTCTAGGCTGTGATTTTGGGTAGAAAATCCATATGTGACTCTACCTATTGAAGTCATGGACATTCGTTGAGATCATTTCTCATCCGTAGCAAATTCCGTGCCTGGCTCAGCTCTGAGACGCAATGTGCTCACACTCACGTAAACTGTGCAGTTGACAAAGCTCTTCAGTGCCAGCTGTATAGTTTTGATTCTTCACATGTGATTATTCTTCCTAATTTTCAGATACTGAAACCAAAGCCTAAATGGGTGAGGTTCATGCTCCCCTGCTCGAAAGGGACAGCGAAGGATCTGTGAAAATATGTAAAAAGGCTCACATTTATTGAGAGCTAACCATGTGCTGTGCAGTGTCCCAGGTGGCTTTGAAAAAAATAATTATGTCCTCACAGGAACTTTCCAAGGATATTGATAATTTCCATAAATAAATCTATACCAGGGAAGAAACCAGCTGGCCATCTGCTGAAGGTCAGACCAACAAGTAGAGGAGCCACCCTTCGAACCCAGGTCAGAGGTCAAGGCTCATGTTCTTTTATTCCACTGCATCTCACCTGAACCCAGGTTTCAACTTAACCTTCACCCGGGCACTGGCAGGGAGAAATGTCAGTGTGCTTGGTCTGCTTTGGATGTTTCTTTGGAAATTACTCTGACTTTGTGATTTGAAAGTGATGTTTTATGAGACTAACTAAGCTAAGGAACTATTTAAGAGAGAGAAGTGCTATTGATTGCTTAATAGCTGCAGTGTGAATCACCCTGAGACACAGATCATCCGTGGTTCTCTAAAGAACAGGAGCCGAACAAGTGACAAGAGGACCCAGCATAAGCCAGGAGGAGACACACTGTACAGACGGCTGATGGATACGCCTCAGGCTCAGGATTTGTCTTGTGGTTTCTATAAACATTGCAACCAGTTGCTTTTAAGAGAATACCTTGGAGAGAATCTTCAGTTCTGATAGCTAACTACAATCATATCATAAAAACACAAATCATTTGGATTACTTTTCATTGAACCGTAGTCTAATGGATATCAATGTATTGATCTAATAAATAGGTTTGTAGGCATCAGGTACTTGGATACCTTCATATCCAAATGAATATCTTTTTTTTAATTTTATTTATTTTTTTATGTGTATGAGTGTACTGTCTGCATGTAGGTTTGTGCACCCGTGTCGTGCAATGCCGTGGAAGTCAGAAGAGGGTGTCAGATTCCCCTGGAACTGGAGTTAAAGTCGGTTCTCAGCCACCATGTGGGTGCTGGGAATCGAACCCGGGTCCTCTGCTAGAGCAGTTGGAGCTCTTAACCACTAGGTCATCTTTCCAGCCCCCCAAATGAATATCTTGAATGATTGAGTGTGACACCCATTCTGTGTTTGCTACAAATTTTACAGTCATAAGTCAAGAACCTACCCAGTGTTCTGTATTTTAAAAGTTATTGAAATTGGGATTTCTAGCCATACAGGAGCACTGTCCTGCAAAGACACACTCCACACTCCCATTTTTAAGACAAAAATCATGAGAATTTATGTTAGGACATGTAACAGGCTGGTTACTGAGGTCATATGCTCATTTTTCTTCCCCCATTCACAAGCCTGTGGAACTTAGGTGGTAGCTACCAGGTGCCTTTAAGTTATTGTTTGGGACAGGAGATAAGGAGACTGTGTCTCTTACTAGCCTGGGGTTCACAGTTAGGCTAGGCTAGTTGGTCACAAGTCCTAAGGATTTTAAGATTTATCCACACTGTTGTATGTATCAATTGCTTATTTCTTTTATTTTTGGGTAATAGTCCACGGGGGTGAGGGCTGTGCCCAGGAGCTTGTTTCTCATCCACTTGTTGATAGGCACTTGCATCACTATTTTGGTCTATTTCATGTAAAGGTGCCGTGAACGTCTTTGTACATGTCTTAGCATAGATGTAAGTTTTCATTTCTCTTGGGCTGACACCTAACAATAAAATTAGTGGCTTGGATGCTATGGATGTGCTCAACTTTATAAGAGTCACTGAACTCTTTCCTAAGTGTATTCAGGGCTGCCTAATCCACTGGGACCTTCTGGCCAGCAGGGAGAGTTCCAGTCGCCCCCTGTCTTCTCTGATGGCCACTGTGGTTGGTCTTTTGCATTTTAGCTGTCTGAGATGAGCAAATATTTCTCCAGTGCTGGACTGCATCTCTTTTGAAAAGCAGAAGGGCACCTGTATTTGAATCTTGTTTTATTTTTTAAATCCAGCCACATAATCTCAGTGCCACTGGAGTGTTTAATGCAGTCAAAGTAATTATCGATGCTCATGGATTTATCCCTGCTATTTGTTTCAGTATGACACATGGATTTTTCATTCTTATGTTCCTTCTTTACTGCATTCTTGTGTGTGTGTGTGTGTGTGTGTGTGTGTGTGTGTGTGTGCGCGCGCGCGTAGGCTGACATCAGACATCTTCTTCATCTGTTTATTGAGGATGAGTGTCTCTCTGAGCCTGGAACTATTTGTTTGGGCTAAGGCTAGGTAGGCAGCTTGCTCTGGGATAAGAGCAAGCCCCAATCTCTGGCATATGTTCCACCACCCCTGCTCCCTAGTGAGTGCTGGGGATCTGAACTCTGGTCCTCAAACTTGCGTGCCTGACCAGTCCTTTTACACTCTGAGCCACTCCCCAGGCCCTGTTATTATTCTTCTGTACTAAATAGATAATTCCTGGCTTTCTGTTTCCTTCCTTTCTTTGTGTTGTTACTGTATATATTTCATCTCTATATATTATAGACCTCAAATACAGCTTTATAATTGCTGCCTTTAAAAATTGTGTCTTAGAAAAGAAAGGAGAAAAATGTACACAGCATCTTTTATATCTGCTTGTGTGTTTATGCTGGCTTGCATTTGTCACGATGTCACACATTGTGCTGTAAGCTCAATAATATAGCTTTATAATTGTTGTTCATGCAATTATCTTTTAAATCAATTAACAGAAAACAGGAAGAGATATATTTATATTCTCTGGCAATTTATGTTGTCTTTTATAATTACCTATCTAATTACCTTTACTGGTGCTTTTTATTTCTTTATGTGGATTTGAGTTATAGTCGGCGTCCTTCTACCTAAAGAAGTTCCTGTGGTATTTCCTGGTGAAGATTCTTCTGTACTCTGCTCCAGATAAAGTCATCCCCTGGGCACATCTGGTAGATGTATGACCCTGGAGCTGGGGTATGGAGCCTCAGGGGAGAGTGGTAGCTCAGGTTCAAAATCCTCTGACTCCCACAGTGCTTTCCAAGCTCCACTAGATTTAAAAGAAAAAAAAAACTTCTTTTTTTATCCCCCCCCTCCCCGTTACATATACAATAAAGCCTATAGAGCCCAATTTGTGTCTCAATTGTCCTTCAGTGTGGGTCCATCCGCTGCAGCCTGGTTGACCTACAAATCACACTCTCGAAAGAGACCCTCATCTCCTCCCAGCACTTATCAGTGGCCAATAGTTCCTCAGGGAGGTTGGAGTTGTTTTTTTTTTTAACTTGTAAATAAAATACTTTATTACATTATGAAAAAGGCATCCACCAACTAGATTCATACTTGTTTGAATCTACAAACCTGAAAATGTATGAATCAGACACTACGTGGGCACCCCGTTCCACATGGGAACGAAAAGATGGGCTAGGTTCTTCAGGTATTGCACAGTCTGAAAAAAATTTTAAAAAAAGAGAGGAAAGGAGGGACGAAAGAGGACATGATAATGGGAACCACCCTCACATTATGAAGAATCTACCAAGAAACATTTTTAAAAGAAAACCTTACCCATGTCCCCCACATCTATGAAAATCTCCCTTCTTAATTTGTTGTATGTGTTCAGCCATTTTCTAGTGTTCTGAAATGATGGGCTTTGATCATTTTATCTAGTTCTGTGCTGCTCTTTTGGAGAGAAGATTTGCTGAGACCTCTCTGAATCATTATTCAAAAGGCTGAAGCTACCATACTGCTGTTTTTTTTTTTAAATAGTCCTTCAATTCTGCTTTCTGTTTTTCCCTCTTTAGGAGTCTTTTTCATTTGTTTTCTTACATAGATTGTGATGCTTAGTGTTAATTGCCATCTTGACACAATCATGACGACCTAGGATATGGGTCTCTGGGTATGCCTGTAGGGGACTATCTTGCTTAGGTAAAATGAAGTGTTACAAATGCCCGCAGGAGGTAGGACTGTTCCCTGGGCTAGGGTGATGGACCACACGAAAAGGAAAAGTGAGCTGAGCATGCAAGTCATCTCTCTCTGCTTCCTGACTATGGATGCCATGTGACCTGCTGCCTTAAGCTGCTGCTCTGACCTGCCTGCCAACAAAGGCCCATAACCTGGGCCTGGGAGCTCCTTCCTCCTCGGGTTTCTTTTGTCAAAGTATGTAACACAGAAACAGGGAAAGGAACTAAGAGACACGGACATACAGATACACACGGACACAGACACAGACACACAGATACACAGATACACACAGATACACAGATACACACAGACATAGACACAGATATACAGACACACAGAGACACAGACACAGACACACAGATACACACAGATACAGACACAGACACACAGATTCACTCAGATTCACACAGACACAGACACAGACACACAGATACACAGATACACACAGACACACAGATACACACAGATACAGACACAGACACACAGATTCACTCAGATTCACACAGACACAGACACAGACACGGACACACAGATACACAGATAAAGACACACAGATACACACAGACATAGACACACAGATACACAGACACACAGAGACACAGACACAAACACACAGATACACACAGATACAGACACAGACACAGACACACAGATACACAGATTCACACACACACAGATTTGCACAGACACAGACTAACTGACATTGACAAAGACACAGACACACATAGACACACACAGACACAGACACACAGATACACACAGACACACACAGACACAGACACACAGATACACACAGACACACACAGACACACAGACACAGACACACAGATACACACAGACACACACACACAGACACACGGATACACACAGACATACACAGACACACAGATACACAGACACACAGAGACAAAGACACAGACACACAGATAAACAGACACACAGATACACACAGACACACACACACAGACACACAGATACACACAGACACACACAGACACACAGATACACACAGACACACACAGACACACAGATACACACAGACACACAGATACACACAGACATACACAGACACAGACACACAGATACACAGACACACAGAGACAAAGACACAGACACACAGATACACAGATACACATAGATACAGACACAGACACAGACACACAGATTCACACAGACACAGACACACAGACACAGACACACAGATAAACAGTTTCACACAGAGACACACAGATTCACACACAGACACACAGATTTGCACAGACACAGACACTAACACTGACACAGACACTAACACTGACACAGACAGACACAGATACACAGATACACACAGACACACAGACATAGACACACACACACACACAGACACACACACAGCATGCTGAGCACTTTCTTTCTCATGCCCCACCTCATTTTGTGCCCCCCCTTAATCATCTTTGTCACCACAGAAGTTTTCTTTCTACTTTAGTGTAATATTTACATATGGGATTTTATGCAGCTGTATAAAATCTAGGAATCACAAATAAGAAAAAGCCTGCAATGTTTTTTTTCTGAGATTTTATTTTTTGTATATTTTATTTTTATTATTTTTATTTTATGTGTATGAGTGTATTGCCTGCATGCATGTAAGTGCACCCAATTTATACAGTGCTTGAGAGAGTCAGAAGAGGGCATTGGATCCCCTGGAACTGGAGTTACAGATGGTTATTAGCTACCATATGGGTGCTGGGATTTGGACTCAGGTCCTCTGCAAGAGCAACCAATGTGTTTAACCACTGAGTTGTCTCTGCGGCCCCTGAAATTTTATTTTTGAGATAGGATCTCATGCATATAGCCCTGGCTGGCCTCAAATTCAATATATACCAGAGGATAACTTGAACTTCTAATCCCCCTGCCTCAACCTCCCAGGTGCTGAGATTACAGACATGGGCCACCATGCTCAATTTAAATTGAGTACTGGGGGTTCATGTATACTAGGGACACAGTCTACCAACTGAGATACATCTGCAGCCCAGGCTTGCTCTTTGAATTTTCATTTTATTGCCTTTGTTTGTAGCTGTTATTTTAGTTGAATTATTTTAGATTGAAAATAATTGGTTTGAATACTATTTAGATGGCTTTATGACAAGTCATGCATTTGTGACTCCTCACAGTCTACCCTCAAGCAATGTCAGAACACATGACACATGTCATAAGAGCCTTCTAAGAATATCCTCCCCTCTGGCCTTTGTGCTGTCGTTGTCAAACGTTTTATTTCTGCGTATCTTATAAACCCTGGAAAGCTGTGCTTTTTTATTTAAATGTAGATGTTATAGAGATTTTGAAAAGATCAAGATAAGAAAAAAAATCTTCAGGTTGTTGTACATAGTATTTTTGGTGCCTTTCATTCCTTCATGTACATCTGCCTCCCCGTCGTGTATCATTTTCCTTTTGCTGAAGGGCTTCTTTTAACCATTCTTGTTCAGTCTGCTGGGGAATTCATTTAGCTTTTGTATGTGTGTTGTATGTGCATATTTTATCTTCCTTTTGAAAGACACTTCTTAAGGGTAAAGAATGCTTGCTGCCGGACGTGGTGGCGCACACCTTTAATCCTAGCACTTGGGAGGCAGAGGCAGGTAGATCTCTGTGAGTTCAAGGCCAACCTGGTCTACAGAGTGAGTTCCAGGCCAGCTGGAGTAAAAGGGGACCCTGTCTCAAAAATACCAAAAAAAAAAAAAAAAAAAAAAAGAAAACCCAACAAAAAAACCCCCAATGCTTGCTGAGAGTTCTTAGTTGCTTCTTTATTTTTATTTTCTTCCATCTTGGTACTGTATGTGTCTTTCTTTGGCTCTTATTTCTTACCACTTGTTTTAACTCATTTGGCTGACTTTTTTTTTGTCTTTTTTGAGACTGGGTCTCCCTTTAGTCCCAGCTGGCCTGGAGCTCACTATGTAGACCAGGCTGGCCTTGAACTCACAGAGGTCCACCTGCCTCAGCCTCCCGAGTGCTGGGATTAAAGGCGTGTGCCACATGTAGATTGGTATAATTCTCTCCATATTTCTTGTACTTGGGTTTGTTGGGCTTGTTTTATTTATGGATTTATAATTATCATCTGTGCTGGATAGCTTTAGTGTCAACTTGATACACCTGGGTCGAGGGAGCCTCAATTGGGGAATTCTGTGGCCACGTCTAGGGAGTGTTTTCTTGATTGTTGAGTGATGTGGGAGGGCCCAGCCCACTGTGGGTAATACCACCCTTGGGCAGAGTTGTTGTGTAGTGTATAAGAAAGCAGGTTGAGGCCAGGTGTGGTGGCGCATGCCTGTAATCCCAGCACTTGGGAGGCAGAGGCAGGCGGATCTCTGTGAGTTCAAGGCCAGCCTGGTCTACAGAGTAAGTTCTAGGACAGCTGGGGCTACAGGGAGATACTGTCTTAAAAAGACCAAGAAAGAATGAAAAGAAAGAAAGAAGAAAGAAAGAAAGAAAAAAAGAAAGAAAGAAAGAAAGTAAAAGAAAGCAAGAAAGAAGAAAGAAAAGCAAGCAGGTTGAGCATGGGCCAGGGGAGCAAGCCAGTAACCAGCATCCAGCATTTCTTCATGGCCTGTGCTTCAGTTCCTGCCTCCAGGTTCCTGCCCTGAGTTCCTTGGGCTCCTTAAGTGATGAACTGTGACTCGGAAAATGTAAGACAAATAAGCCCATTCCTCTCCACGTTGGTTTGGTCAGAGTGTTTTGTTATTAGCAGTATGAACGCAAACTAGAACGTCATCAAATTATGGATGGAGTCTTTATATTTTCTTCACCCCCTCTCCTCTCCTTCAAAGGCTCCAAATACGGGTAATTTAAGTTGTTCTATAACTTACCATTTCCTTGGTTGGCTCTTTTTTCCTCACTGTGTTTTGTTTTGATTGGTGTCCATTGCTCTCTTCAAGCTCAATCTTGTTTTCTGAAGTGTGTCATTCCCACTGTCCTTTTCACTTGGCACTGTGGTTTAGAACCTTGCAAGTTTCCAGCATCCTTTCCATAGTGTTTGTGGCTCTTTAACATGCCGTCTTTGTTTAGCTTCTTGATATGTCAACCAAATGTTTGAAGTCTTTGACCACTAATTCTACAGCTGGTGTAATTTCTGGGTCTGGTTAAATTTATTGATTGTTTTCCTCATTGTGGGTTGTGTTTTTCTCCTTCATGAGCCTTGTTGTTTTTCATTTATTCATTCCAAAGTTATTCTTAAACTTTGATTCGGAGTTTAGTAAATGCATTTGGAAACAGTTTGAGCTTTCTGGGTTTTGCTATGTGTCTGTGTGTGCATGTCGTGGTCACAGGTACACGTGTGCGCATGTGCATGTGGAGGCCAGAGGTCAGTGCAGATGCTCTTTCTTAGGCAGCTTCCAGCTTGTTTCTTGGGCCGGGATCTCTCATTAGGCTGCCTGGCTGGCCGGTTGAGGCCCTGGGGATCTGCCTGTCTCCGCCTCCCCATGCTGGGATTATAAGCAGGTGCCATGTAGCTGGCCTCTTTATATGAGTGTTCAAACTCAAATCCTCATGCTTGTATGGCGAGAACCAGAGATGTGCTTAGTCTAGGGTAAACAGCCACACTGAGGCAGGCTCCTTGCTGGCTTCAGCTCTGGCTGCTGAGAAGAAGCCTTTCTTTGTTTTGTATTCGCTTTGGCACATTTCCTGCCGTGGCTGCTCTGATCGATCCTCAGCTGAGAATCTCCGTGGGACCCTCTGTCAGACTTCAGAGCTCTTTTTCCTGCCACTCTGTTCTCTGTAGCTCCAGTGAGGTCTGTTAGCTGCCCTGGCTCTGGGGCTCTGTGCTCCCTTCCGGTCCCAGAGAACCCACTGAGCTGGGTTGGTTGTCCCCCTATGCACTGAGGTCTAGAAACTTTATCCTAGGAAACTGGGAAGGTTCTAGAACACATTTCATTAATTTTCCATCTCTCAGACATCTTCCTTTCAAATTTGGCGAGGCTGCTTTGTTATGTGGCATGTTACTTCTTAGTCGTTTCTGGTGAGTCACTGTTCCATGGAAGCAGAGGTCAGCTTGACATGCTTTTGAAAGGGCAGTTTTGTTTTTAAACATTTATTTTTATTTTACATTAAGTGTGTCTGTGTGGAGGCATGTGCACATGAGCGCAGGTGACCTCAGAAGAGGAGGGAGTTGGATCTCCTGGATCTGGAGTTGAAAGTGGTTGTGAGCTGCCTGATGTGAGTGCTGGGAACTGAACTCAGATTATGTACAAAAACATCAATTAGGGTTTTTATTACAGATTTTAATTAAGCATTTATTCTGTACAGATACTGTGTCTACTGGGGACAAGATCCTGTGATTTTTGTTTGGGGAATTGGTAAAAAGGGAAGAGAGGTAGAATGTAAAAGTGGTAAGATGTGCTTGCCCCTCTAAGGAATCTTTAATGCAGTCACAGATCAGTAAAGTTGCCTAACCGTCAAATTAGATAAAGGCTCAGAAACATTTCTTAAATAATTACTTACTGAGGTCATATTTCAACTCCAACGAAGAAGAGGAGTGAACTAGGCAGATGTAATCCTTTCACTCCCAAACTTACCATTTTTATGGGAAAATAAATAACAAGCAATTTAGTGAATAATTATAGTCTTAAGTAAAAAGAGGGGGTGTGGTGGCACATGCCTTTAATCCCAGGTAGAAACAGGCAGATCTCATAGAGTTCAAGGCTAACCTAGTCTACATAGTGAGTTCCAGACCAGCTGAGACTGAAGGGAGACCCTGTCTCAAAAGACCAAATAGTAATAATAATAATAATAATAATAATGTTAATAATCAATGAAGATTAAACAGGGAGGACAATGGGACACTCACTACTTTAAAGAGGAAGCCTTGCTGAAATCAGGCCTGTGGAGGAAAACCTCAATTCCACAAACAGTGGGAAGAGAGGACAAGGCTTTCTGGAAGAAAAGGCTTCTTTCCAATTGGGTCCAAGTCAGTGAAGGCTCATGAAGAATTCCTATACAAGTTTCTTAGAGAAGAGCCAGTTTGGGAAGACAGCAACAGTGACAAAGGGAAAGGGAACTAGGATGTGGGTGCAGAGTGGGGAGTGGGCTAGGTGAAATGGGGGAAACTAGTTGAGGTGAAACTTCAAAGACCCCCACCGGATGGGCTGGGGACGGGCCAGCTGTTTTTCTGGAATAGTGTAGGACATCAGGGTTTTAGGAGGACTATTCAGGTCTCCATGGATACAGGATGGATCAGGAGGATGGAGCCACTGTGGGATCATAGCCCATGGGGCTGCCTAGTAGTGTTCATGTGAGTGCTCATGTCAGAAACATGGTGATGTTATCAGAGCTGTTGGAGTCAGAGCCTGGGTCCTGGCAGTCACAACAAGCTAGGTTGGGACCTATCCTCAGCAGGGCAATTAAAGAGACAATAATGAAAAAACAGAGAAAGATTTATTCAGTGAGGTCACATTGGGAAGAAAACAAATAAAATGGTTCAGTGTCCATCGCCAAGCCCATCTTCAGGGTCTTGACATGGGGCTGAGGTTTAGGTAGAGAACAAGAGGCCAGCATCACTAAACAGCCCTGGTCAAGGGGTGGTCCTGCCAGCATTGATCCACCATTGTCTTGGCTCCTGGTCTATCCTGCAAGGTGGACTAACAGATTGTCATAACTGTCTGAATCTCTTTCATGGCTAGCACTAGGCCTTAACATTTTCCTTCTCCTTGCATGAGAGTCCTGGGGAAATTCTCATTTATTTCTGGTAGCTGAAGGAAGGCCACAGGCATCTCTTTTGAATATTTTCATTTCTGCCAGGATGTTTATAGCTTCAAAGCTCAGAGGATGAAGCAGGAGCATGTGGACACTTGGGGCATTGGGGGGCCACCCCAACACTAACATTAATAGTTTATTCATGTGATTGTGCTATCATTGTCCATGTTAGTTGTAAATACTGAAATTCAGGAACCATAGAATAAGATGGAAATCAAGGCTTCTCACAAAGGAAGACCCAACTTAAAAATATCACAGCATACTTTCCAAATTACTTTCTTGATGTGCCTTTTCTTAATCTCCCAATAGGAAGACAGGAGTGCCAACCAGTTCTGGAGAGGCAACACTTATTTCCAAGTGAACAGCTCAAATCCGATGTCTGAAAAACCCGCAGAACTCCACATTTCCTGCCAAGTTGGGGCATCACATTGTAAAAAAAAAGCCAAAATTTTCAGAAAGTCTCTTTAGTTTTCTCATCAGGATGAGGATTTCTGAAAAGACAGAGGCCAGTTCCTCAGACGTCATGTGAAGCAAACTGCAAGCAAAGGGGCTGGGGAGGCAGTGGCTCAAAGAATGCGACAAACAACTGTCATCTTCCAAATGGTCCATCAAAGGCTGGAACAAGCTGAAAAGCAACAGAAGTCTATTATGAAAATAATGATCTCAGGACAAGAAATGCTTAATGCCTTGCAGATTTAAGTATGAAATAAATATTCATCCTGGTCCAACTGGTAACTTTTGAATTCTGAGTGGCTTTTTTTTTTTTTTTTTGAATGGCTTGAGACTATTACTGGAAACAGCAGGAACACTTTCAGAGCGGAAAGGGAAACAAATAATTCATCTTCCATTTTAATTTCAATACAATTACAGAATACAGTGGTACAGGACGAGCCCAAATGATACACCAAGGGTATCTTTTTTACATTCCAGAGTATCACACTGTTTGGGAGGAATTGTTCCCTTACTGGAATTGTTCACAAAGCAACCTATTATATGGTGAGAGGGACCCTCCGGGCACCATTGAAATTAATATGAAAGGAACAATCAAGAATGCCAAGCACGGTGCATAAAAATGCAGGTAGGTGGTGGAAGACAGATAAGCAGCCGAGGAGGGTTAAGTTTCTGAATCTGAAGCTGCAGAAAGATGCGTTATGCAATTTACATTACAACCAGTCATGATGTTCGAATGGGTGATGAAAAGCTCATATAGTTAAGTATTGAATCCATAAAAGCCACAAAAAGCTGTGCAGCAGAGGGAACTAAATGATGGGTAGAAAGACAAAGAAGATAATCAGAGTGGGAGGAGGAAGCTGGACACGCTTTCATAGGATTCATTTGGTTTTGGCAACTCCACCTGAGGGCTGCATGTTGCCCTGTGTCTATAGGTAGATTATTTTAAAAGTGGGGTTTGGCAACCTGGGGGTGCCTGACATCTGGGGCAAATTGTTCTTTGTTATAGGGACTGCCTGTGCTTTGTAGGGTGTTTAACAGCACCTCGGGCCTTAACCTCTTCGATACCAATAGCACCTGCTCCCCCAATTGTAACAGCTAAAAATGTGTTGGATGCTCCCAAATGTTTGCAAGGAAGGCAAAACTGTTCCCTTTGCTTGAAAAAGAGCAACAATATAAACTATCCAGGGAATGATTTTACCTTGTAATTGTATGACTTTCACTCTTAAAAAATTATTTCGTTTTGTTTTGTTTCTTGGAGACAGGGTCTCGTTATGCAACCCTGGATGGCCTGTAACTAGCTCTGTACACCAAAGCAGCCTTAAATTCACAGTGGTCTCACTGCCTCTGCCTCCTGAGGGCTGGGATTAAAGGCATGTACCACCACACCCACCTCAATTCACCTGTTTTAAGGAAGATTTATTTTTAGTTTCTGGTTGGTGTGTGTGTGTGTGTGTGTGTGTGTGTGTGTGTGTGTGTGTGTGTTCAGGTCCCTAAGGAGGCCAGAAGAAAGCATCAGATCAGCTCCCCTGGAACTGGAGTTATAGGTTGTTGTGAGAGGCCCAATGTGAGTGCTGGGAACTGAACTTGACTCTCTGGAAAAGCAGTACTTGCTTTTAAGGGCTAATCCATCTCTCCAGCCTCCATTCACCCTTTAAGGAGCCCTAAGTAATATAATGTTAATTTTGGTCAAAAAGCCAAATTAATCTGGAGGACAAAGTAATGATAGCTTAACCTATTTACATGCATTCAAGAAAATTTCTTTGCTGACTTCTCCCCCAGCTCACTTGAAAACAACCAGGAAATTGTTTGGTCTCCTGTTCATTCATGTAGTTAGAAATGCTTTGCCACAAAGCAAAACCACACACTGGAACTCTCCTAGGATACAGTGATAAATAAATAGTTCAATTGCATTCTTCCCTTGGTAAGATGTAAAAAGAAAAACGAGACAGACTTCATAATGAAAGAGAAGCAGAGAGCAAGAGAGGGAGAGAGAAAGAGAGAGAGGCAGGTATACAGGACTAAGGCCTCATGGTTGGCCCCATGGCCATTTGGACATCATAGGCTTACATGGATTCTTCCCTAGTAAGTTGTTCTTCAAGATGCCACACTGGCTGCATGAGCTCTGCAGTCATTTCAGCTCTTATTTTCTTTCTTTCTTTCTTTCTTTCTTTCTTTCTTTCTTTCTTTCTTTCTTTCTTTCTTTCTTTCTTTCTTTCTTTCTTTCTTTCTTTCTTTCTTCTTTCTTTCTTTCCTTCTTTCTCTCTTTCTTTCTCTCTTTCTTTCTCTCTCTCTTTTTTTTGGTCTTTTTGAGACAGGGTCTCCCCATTACCCCAGCTGGCCTGGAACTCACCACTCAGACCAGGCTAGCCTTGAACTCACAGAGATTCCCCATGCCTCTGCCTCTTGAGTGCTGGGATTAAAGGTGTGCACCATCATGCCTGGCAGCTCTTATTTTCCAACCTAGAAATAGGACTGGATTAATTCCATGAGGGTAGAAAAGATGGCTTAGTGTTATTCGCCCTTGTGTCCATAACACCTAACCTGGTGTCTCATGTGTGGCA
Organism: Rhizomys pruinosus; assembly: GCA_009823505.1. Taxonomy (NCBI): domain Eukaryota; kingdom Metazoa; phylum Chordata; class Mammalia; order Rodentia; family Spalacidae; genus Rhizomys; species Rhizomys pruinosus. The sequence goes on from VZQC01002209.1 coordinate 3,451,167, forward strand.
ATCACTTTGCTAATGCTTCCTGAATTAATAAACAAAGACAGACACATCTGCATTTCAAGCCAGTTGGTTAAAAAGTCAAATCCTTAACAAGGCTTCCTTGAAACTCTGTGCAGCACCCAGGCTTCACCTTTGGGCAGTAGTTGGTGGGTAACCAGTACGGAAATCTTCATGTGAGGATTTTGCCTGTCTTGCTCAGGCAACAAAACCCAGGTAGCTCCTTTCCAGGTGGGTGTGCTGCCTGAATCCTTTGTCCAGACCACAGAGCATGGTCTGATGACCCTGTTCACCAGCTCGCTAGTGTTCCTGTGCAGAGAAGGAGCACATTCCACCACGGAGACACTAATGAAGATATCTTGTGTGGAAAGACACCCGGGTACACTTTGGTACCCCTTGGCAGATGAGACAACAGGCAGGTTTGGCTCTTCACCATCCCAGTCCTGTTCGTAGGGAGTTTCTGAAGTGTCTTGACTGCCACTATATGTAGGATGTGACTTGACTAGCCACATTTCAGTTTGGGTAAAGGCTGTGCACATGCGATCATCTAAGCTATCAAGCAGTTTATCCTAGTCTTAAATGGAATTATCTCTCTTGTTGAAACTTTAACAGCTCGTGGAATGAAAAAAAACAAAACAAAACAAAAAACAAACCTAATCATGTGCCAAAAAGCAAAGTGGCTGGAGGAATGAGGACCTTGTGGACTCGGAGAGGGAGTAGACATACTCTCAAAGAAGAGAGAGCGCAGAGAATGAGACATTAGGCTGGTGAAATGACAGTGCCTAGGAGCTACTGCTGATGGTAATGACGGGCAATAAAATACCCCTTTAAAACTCCAGCAAAAGATCAAGGCAGTAGATTGTAGCAATGCCCGTAAAAACCAACCGCTAGTAGATTAGCACAGGCAGTGCAAGAAAGCACAACTGAAAATTATTCAATCATACCAAATGCTGCAGGCAAACAAGGCCAAGACAGCAATCAAAATCAAATAGGAGCAAGGTGTGTTTATATAATTCAGCAGTTAAAAAGAAAAAAACCTGAGAAAGTCACTGCAAAGACATTTCAGGAGTTTCCAGCCCTCATTTAAGGGGAGGAAAATGAATGAAGCCTTTACTAACAGAATAAGAGTATTTCCCTAGCCCCCACCCCCCACCAGACACCTTTCCAAGTAGTCTTACTAGTAGATACCAGATTTCCTGTGAGACGTGCTCATAAAACACAATATACGCTTATGCAATTTGTGTTAAGCTTGTTATGCAATTCACGTGGTAAACCTCTTGAATTAATTGCCCTACATGTTGTCAGTAGTAGAAGATCTGTGACTCATAGAAGCCATGAATGAAATACGGGGTACAGGTGGTAATTACCTGGAATCTCATTCTTGGGTCTTTGGAGATAAATTAGCCAACAGTGCGGGTTTGATCGCCATGGTTGCATGCAGCTCATTACAGGTTCAGCTCAATGACCTCTAGAACTTACTTTTTTTTTTTTTTTTAAATCTAAAATTTCCCCAAGGTTGATAACAAAAGATCCTACACTGTTACTTGTGGCAGAAACTCAGGTCTACACATGCACTACTGTGGCCTTCTTAAAACTGCTTAACTAGGGGCTGGAGAGATGGCCTAGCGGTTAAGAGCGCCGACCGCTCTTACAGAGGACCCGGGTTCGATCCCCAGCACCCACATGGTGGCCGAAAACCATCTGAAACTCCAATTCCAGGAGAACTCCAGTTCCAGGGGAATCCGAGACCCTCTTCTGACCTCCGCGGCATTGCACGACATGGGTGCACAAACTCACATGCAGACAGTACATTCATACACATACAAAAATAAATAAAATTAAAAAAAAAAACTGCTTAACTCTTCATGAAAAGGTAGAATCATGCCCATTAATTCTTCAGCTGTGAACGGGAAAGGCTCAACTGACATTCACTGAGGCACTGTGTGCTGGTCACGTGTCTCCTGAGTGATAACACTTTTTCATTCTACAAAGGAGAGAAAGACAGGGTGGGGAGATGAGGATCCTTTGATGAGAGGGGTCATCCTGGTCTCATCACTGCTGGAGAGGCTGTCACGGTGACCAGCTTCAGTCCTGGCTGGGCTTGGCTGACAAGATTCTCAATAATCATTTGTTTCTTTGGGGGAAACAGCTGTCCTCCCACCCCCAAGAAATTTTTTGGCTCTTGGGATTTGAGTGGAACTGACTTCCAAGTTCAGAAAGGAGCCAGTCACTTAGAGCACAGGCTGAAGCTGAGTTAACCTGAGGCTCTATTTTCTGGGTACTCAAAAACCAGAAGGCGAAATCTCATTCCTTAACGTGAATGCATGAGCCTAGAGAAGAGCCACAGCTGTTGGGCAAGCTGGAGCCAGGTGTTGCCTCCTCCTGGCATTTCGGCCATCTCCTGAAGCCAACCTTGTCTCTGAAAAACAAGTTTTTAGCAATTAACTCTCCACATTCTTTCAGTTCTATGGGTTTCTTCTCCTCAGTTTTCCTGTCTTGTTCCAGGATCTCATCTAGGCTCACATCGCAGTTTAGACTTCTCCAGATGGCGGTGGTTTCCCACCTTGCCTTGGTTGTGGTGACTCTGGTCGTTTTGAGGAGGGCTGATCAGGTGTTTTGAGAACACCCCACAATTTTGGCTTGACTGAGCTTTTCCTCATAGCTACCCTGGAGGAATAGGTTCCTAGGAGGAAGAAAACGGTCTAATTACCCTTCTCATCTTGCACTGGATCAAGAGTATGTGACGAATCATTGTCACTTAATGTCCTTCCATCAGAGACCCCCCCAGGGACATGCTGTATATAAACATGTTGGGTTTTATGGGCATCACAAGGAGGGAAGGCACACATCTTGGGGGGGCTGTGTGGTAGCTCAACAGGAGGATGCCAGAAAGAATCTAAAGTGAAAGTGGATTTTGGGGGGGGGGATTTGGGGTAGGTCTAGAGAGGCACAAGTTTCCACCATAATGTATGCTGTCAAAACAAGAGAATTCCACCATTGTATATCTCAGCCACAACCTTAGGGTAGAGAGACTAGTTTGAATTTCACTAAAAATAAAAATGTTACTGAACAACTAACAACCACATAGGAAATCACTGTTATCCATCCATTTCCTTTACTACAACAAACTGCCATGTCTCTGCTAGGTAATTGATGAAGATAAGGTGTTTTTTGACCTCACAGTTGGGGGGGGGCTCCAAGTTCCAAGAGCATAGTGCAGGTTCTAGGAGGGCTCCCTGGATGCATCACCCTGGTCGATGCTATCTTAGCAGGAGCAACAGTGGAAGGAGAGGTCACGTGATGTGTCAGAAGTCACCGTCTCATAACTGAGGTCCTATAAGAAAGTCAGCCTTTTAACAGAGGCACCACTGCTAGCCCAGTTATCTCTTTTTATTTAAAAAAATTTTTTTTAATTATTTTTTAAAGGAACTCACAATATAATCTTTATTTTTAAATTTTTTATTTTTTAAGGGATTCACAATATAATCTTTATTTTTTTTGAAAAATTTTATTATTTTCAGTCATCTCTTTTTAGACCCTGCCTCTTTTTAAGTATTGTATTAATTAAAAAAAATTTATGTGTATGAGTGTATTGCCTGCATGTAGGTAGGTGCACCCGTGTCATGCAGTGCCCTTAGTGCCCTGGAATTGGAGTTATAGATGGTTGTTAACCTCCATGTGGGTGCTGGGAATCAAACTTGGGTCCTCTGCAGGGGCAGTCAATGCTCTTAACTGCTGAGCTATCTCTCTAGCCCCTCTAAACCCTGCCTTTTAAAGGTCCTACCACCTTTCCAAATCATACTGGGAACCAAGCCACAGGAACTCTTAGGGGACACACTCAAGCCATATTCCAACAGAATCAGTCATGCTTCTTACAAAATTATATTTAATTACATTATCTTTATCTTAACAAAATTAGATAGTATCTTGTCAGAGTATGTAGGAGCACTGAGCTCCTCAGCCCTGCAACAAGGCACACAGGGAGGTGGTTGGGCGGTTCGTATTGCTGTGAGCATCCTCCACCTATCTGTCTGATTTTCCTTCCTGTTGGCTGTCAGAACCCAGTTGCATTTACCAGGAGAACTATGGTCTGAACATGGCTGGGAAGCATGAAAATCTTTTTTTTTTTTTTTTTTTTTTGAGACAGGGTCTCCCTATAGTCCCAGCTGGCCTGGAACTCACATTGTAGACCAGGCTGGCTTTGAACTCACAGAGATCCGCCTGCCTCTGCCTCCCGAGTGCTGGGATTAAAGGTGTGAGCCACCATGCCCGGTTTAAAGATGATTCTTAGCCGTGCTGTGGGTGCTGGGAATCGAACCTGGATCCTCTGCAAGAACAGTCGGAGCTCTTAACCGCTGAGCTATCTCTCCAGCCCCAGCATGAAAATCATGTAGCAACCCGGGTATTTTACTTCTATGAAATAAGAACTTACATTTTGAACTTGATATTTTCTTTTGAGTATTGTTTTTCTTACTCTCCAGCCGATCTCCAGCCAAAGGTACATGGATCCTCATCTCTACCAGTGTGCTTACTTCTAGATGCCAACCGCTGTCAGAACCTTACCCACAAGGAGGGAAAAATTCACCAATGGCAAATGGGCAATAGTTTGTCATGCTGGCTGGTGAGAGAGGGGGTGGCTTCTAGTGGCACAAGGACTTTGTTTTTGTCTCTCTTTATAACCATCCTAGCAGGAACGAAGATTTTCTGATCCTTCGGTTATCAGACTATTGAGACAACAGTCCCCAAGAAACTGGAATTCCCTAGGGAGTCTCATGCTGGAGCAAGAAGAGGCTGAAGCCTGGTGCCAACCAGAGGGGGAGCTTGTCACACAGTTTTGAAAACCTTTTAGATCCCTTCCCAGGAGAGAGCAGAGCCAAGATAATGAGGATCTGTGAGGAGTGGGACTACACCTCAACCAGCACTGCCTAGTGATGATGGCCTCTGGCCCGATATTCAAACCTCAACCTTTTGTCAGGACCTCGAAGATGGATTTGGAGGTTGTCAGTGGATCCCTGTATCTGGTCTTCTTCCCAGTGTCGCCACATGAACAAACTTCATTCCTCTGCTTTTCACCATCACTTGTTTCTTTTTTAAACTTTATTTATTTTTGTAAGTGTATGAATATACTGGTAGCATGTAGGTTGGTGCACCCATGTCATGCAATGCCTCGGAGGTCAGAAGAGGGTGTTGGATTCCCCTGGAACTGGAGTTAAAGATGGTTATCAGCAGCCATGTAGGTGCTGGGGATTGAACCCGGGTCCTCTGCAAGAGCAGTCAGTGCTCTTAACCACTAGGCCATCTCTCCAGCCTCCACTTGTTTCTTTAATTAGCCTGTAGAGGATGGGTGGCCAAGCCAACTTGCCAGGGCTGCCAGGGCCCAGGCTCCAACCCTAACAAATTTGGTAACATGACTAGACAAAATTATGAAGTGTGCTGTCTCATTTTTTACAGTGTCAGAAAAGCTTGGAATTTGGCTTGCTGGAGGCTGACCTGTGTTCACTTAGGAACTCAGCCAGCTGAGCCATCGGAGCCAGGCCAGCCTTGAATGTTCTTAGTGCAGAACTTGACCTCCCCTGGGGAGACCCTTCTCCATCTGGCGTGCTGCTCTGTGAAGCAGTTGTACAGGCAGCTGACATAGAAGGGGTGTCGAGCTGTTCTGTGCTGTGCCACCTTGAGGGGTTCACCTTGACATTTTAAGTATTTCTCTAAAAGCTGTTCTGAGTCGGGTCTGGAGTGCCCTTATGGGAGCTCCTTGGCCTCTCTGTCTGGCTCCTGTCCAGCAGTCAGACTCTATTGTTTGGTCCTGACCCTCCCTGCCAGGAGATCCCACCATCCTTACGCCCGGCCTCAGGTTTGGGGACACCTCCTGGAGGAGTGGGCGGGTTTCCTCTCTGTTCCTGCCCACCTGTCTCTGCTCTCTGCTCCTTTGAATTTCTTGCTTGGCCCCAGGTAAACGGGGCTGCACTGAGAGAGCTATCCTTAGTCACAGGGCTAACGTGCTGAATGGACAGGTTGGAAAAGGACGGTAGCCTGAGACGGGAAATAATGGAGAGTGGACAGAGGGCTGGGAGAGGTGGTGTCAGCCGTACAGACGGAGGCAGGGCTCCATGCTGTCACCTGCTGCAGCCTGGGGAGTTCCTTTGATCTTTTAGGGACCTCAGCTCTGGTAAATCTTAGCTACATCATGGAAAAGAATTTCAGGATGAGCCAGTATAAAGCAGAGCTGGAGGTTGTGGAAAGTATCAGGAAAGGCGCTTAGAAAGAATCAGGCACACCCGGTATGGCTGTAGGTCTTGTGAGGAGGAGCTGAGCATGTGTAGAGTAGACATAGATGCCACTGTGCTGACGTGGTGTGACATCTTTGAGAAACGTCCTCTTTTCTTCCTTTTCCAGTTTTTTGGAAAGTGAGATTACAGGGTAGCTCTGGAGGTGCCTTACATAGGATAAGGCAGAAGCCTGGAGCCTCTAGGTTTGCACCAGGGTGGTTAGGCTTGTTCTTTCTGTAAATGGGGTTTGTGGTGAGATTCCTAGAAAACCGAAGTTTCACACTTAGAACGAGAAAGGCCTTAAGCAGTCAGTTGCCAAACTCCTAGCTGGTGAGAGGCTTCAACAGGACTCTTGGGTAAGGAGGTGTTTCTCCTTACCATAATTTCCCATCTTTCTATTGTGCCTCGGTGGGACTCTTTGGGAGTTTCTTCTCTTCTGGCTTTCATAAAGGGGGAACTAGATTTAAAATGCCCAAAGCCAGCTCTTTGTCAGCCAGTCCTGGTTTTTACCACATCCTCCTACTCAGTCAGGCCACAATCCCACTTTAATTTTGCCACATTTTTGAAACAGTCTCACTAAACAGCCTTGGCTAACCTGGAACTCTTTCTGTAAACCAGACTAACCTTGAATGCACAGAGATCTGCCCTGCCTCTAACTTCTGAGCACTGGGATTAAAGCCACCACGCCCAGCTCACCACTTCAGGTGTTCTTGAGCTTCAGAGAACAAGGCGGGAGGTTTGGATGGCTACCTGGAGCAGAGGACAAGTGGCAGGCATTGTCTCATGCCAGATGGACAGCAGATGAGGTTGTTGGAAGGCAGGCAGCTTCACAGTGGCAATGCACTTGGAGTCTTCCTGAGCAAGGCTTGTGTCCACCAGGGACGGCCATGTGACTGTCCATGCACACAGTCTAACCTGCCAGTGCCCAGGTTCCTCTTCTGTAGAATGCCAATGCCAGTGGGACCTAATGGATGAAACTTCCTCTCCAGGGAACAGTGGTCGCATTCATCGGCCCAAAGTCCCAACCTGATGGATCGGCTCAGGTCCTGATGTGCAAATGACACTTTCACCATGAGGTCACTGAGGAGATTTCTTTAAAGACAGACTGAGGAAGACGCTATATCTTTACTAATAAACTGAGTTATAGCGCTTTCTGGGGGCTGTCTTCAGGAAGGGGTCTTCTGTATCCATTAAGAACCTCTCTGAGGAGGTGGGGGTCTATGGATTAACCAGAAGCCAAGTGTGTCCCTGGGAGTTTCATTACTTTTCTCAATGCTGTGACAAAAAGCAACTTAAGGAAGGGTTTATTTTGTCTTCCTTTGAGGGAACAGTCCATGGGGTGGGAAAGCATAGTGGGCATGAGCACTGGGAGCTCAAGGCCACTGGTCACATGGTGTTTGCAGTCAGGAAGCTGAGTCCGATCATGAGCACTGGGAGCTCAAGGCCACTGGTCACATGGTGTTTGCAGTCAGGAAGCTGAGTCCGATCATGAGCACTGGGAGCTCAAGGCCACTGGTCACATGGTGTTTGCAGTCAGGAAGCTGAGTCCGATCATGAGCACTGGGAGCTCAAGGCCACTGGTCACATGGTGTTTGCAGTCAGGAAGCTGAGTCGGATCATGAGCACTGGGAGCTCAAGGCCACTGGTCACATGGTGTTTGCAGTCAGGAAGCTGAGTCGGATCATGAGCACTGGGAGCTCAAGGCCACTGGTCACATGGTGTTTGCAGTCAGGAAGCTGAGTCGGATCATGAGCACTGGGAGCTCAAGGCCACTGGTCACATGGTGTTTGCAGTCAGGAAGCTGAGTCGGATCATGAGCACTGGGAGCTCAAGGCCACTGGTCACATGGTGTTTGCAGTCAGGAAGCTGAGTCGGATCATGAGCACTGGGAGCTCAAGGCCACTGGTCACATGGTGTTTGCAGTCAGGAAGCTGAGTCGGATCATGAGCACTGGGAGCTCAAGGCCACTGGTCACATGGTGTTTGCAGTCAGGAAGCTGAGTCGGATCATGAGCACTGGGAGCTCAAGGCCACTGGTCACATGGTCTTTGCAGTCTGGAAGCTGAGTCCGATCATGCTGGTGCTCAGCATGCTTTCTTCTTTCATCTAGTCCTTGACCCCAGCCCAGGGAACAGCGCTGCTCATATTCAGGATGGGTCTTCCCACCACAATTAACCTAATCTAGGAGTCCTCTCACAGACAGGCCCAGTGGGGTTTGTCTTCTAGGTGATTCTAGGTCCTTTCAAGTGGACAATCAGCATTAACCACTGCAGGAAGCTGAGGGTGGCCTGGCCCCAGATGAGAACTAGGTTAGAACCTAAGCACTCTTCAGCATATCTGCCCAGAACCATCCAATCTCTCACCTGCGGCTGGGGCGGCCGCCCTGGTGGCAGCATCTGAACAAAGTGTGTTGCCCTTTAAAGGGGAAAAAAAGGAGGGAACACAGAGGGTTTTGTTCTGCACTAGCAAGATAGAGTTCTTTCACTCTGGCAGATTCTATACCTCGAGCATTCTTCTGTGTGGAAAAATCAATAAAGACAATAAATAAGAGGCAATCCCATCGAGGGCTGCTTGCTAAGTGATTAAATGTTTCAAATCCCAAAGACTTGCACGCTTCAGGGAGACAAATCTGAATGAACATATGTAAATGGAATTAATGCTCAAATAATTTTCTAGTTACTTAGCACAAATATGCAATTATTAGTAGCACCATAATTTATGTTTGAATATTTATCCCCATTTTCTCAGCATAAAACCTTTAATTTACTTTTCTGATATAATTTGAAAATAGACATGAGAATCTTTTTTAAATTATCTTATGCTTTTGTGGAGAGGAAAAAGAGATAGGAGGATCTCTGATTCCTCCATCTGATAAGGTAAGTGTGTGATTTCCGAATTCTGAATTTGCTAGACAACAGGAGTTATATTTCTGTCTTTGCTACAAAGACCCTGGTGATGTAAATAAGAATTTTACCTGGGTATTTATCAGAAAGGCTCTTTGTGTTATATTGAGTGTCTGGAGGAGGGTGTTGGGTGAATTTTTCTTAGGAAGATATGAATGACTATTGAATGAGCCCAGATAGTCATGAACACTAGATCAAAGAAAAGGTCCCACCCAAGTCCAGCTCAGTGAAGAGTTGACTGGGCTTCCTTATAAGAGCATGGGGAAGGCGTTCCTTACAGGTGACCCCCAAACAGCTGCAGCATGGAAGATGACATCCTCATAACTGCATGGTTGGGGTTCCCCCTCCACTTAACCTTCAACTTCCGATGTATATAGTCCAATACTTCCCAAGAACACATGAAACTGGGTCAGAATTACCCACAGCCAGGAGGGGATGTATGTGGCTGGGTTCCAGTGAGGGTCTAATGACCTTCCCACCCTCTCCTACAAGGGGGCTTCCACAGGCCATGCTGGCTGAGGACCTCTTGTAACCAAAGCTTCTCTGATTAAGATGGTTGTGCCTGGAGGACAGGTTCCCACAGCAGGAGACATGCTTAGGACATGTTTATCTTTCTGTGAGCCTATCTTCAGTAGAAGGTCTGTACCTAGCCATGGTGTTTCTATTTGCTCCTGATTCCTCCTTGGTGAGTGTGGGGGTGGGGTCTGGGGTCCACCTTCTGGGTCAGTCTGCACCCCGCTTTGTTCATGCATGTTTCATGTCCTGTGTGTCACTCCCAGGCTGCAGTCAAGTTACCTTGGTTTGAAATGACTGTCTTTCAGGTGCATCCCAAGTGTCTTACATATTTACATTGTTGTGTGATTTTTCCTGGGGAGATGTGGACAAACATCTATTCACCCCAGATAGAGTACTAATGAGAAACCAAAGAATGATTCCACCAAAGCCCAGTTTCTTGAGCCAATATTTATTGGCCTCGCTTACAGGATTGTGGTGAGGGGTTATAGGAGTGTGGTAAGGGATTATTCACAGGAGTGTGGTGAAGGATTACTTGGAGAACATGAACAAAGGAGTTGCATCATTGAAAGCTCCCCACAGGGTGAGTCATGACTCCTAAAAGCTGTAAGCCTAGAGCTCTCTTAATGACTTTGTACGTGTCTCCACAGGTCAGTCTCCTTTCTCCCCAGCAGTCCTTGCTGCTTTTACATTCTTGTAGAGGAAGGGAGAGATAGAGAGAGGAGAGAAGAGAGGGAGAGGGAGGGGGAGAGGGAGGGGGAGGGGGAGGGAGAGAGAGGCCTTGTGAATCTTGTAAGTGTTGGGGGACTTCCTGAATCTTTGAGTTGTTAACTTACTGAGACTTAAGGAGACTCCATTTAGGATAGAGATGTTTCACTTTGGATATTGCTGCTCAGCGTCCGTCCCTGCAGGACAGAAGTGCCCGTGCCCGCCACAGTTCCTGGAAGGGAACAGAGCACACACCCAGGGAGTTATTGAGGACAGGGAAACTGCCTCTGGCTTCTGTGTCATTTTACTGAGAAATGAGACTTGTATTTGAATTCCAGTTCTAGCACTAACTTTAATGGTTGAACGTTTTCTGTTTTAAGCCTTGTCTTATCATCTGTTAGAGACAAGACAGTAGCCCCTGAACAGATAGAAGGGGTGGGGGAGGGAAGATGGAGAGAAAAAGGGAAAGTGAGGTAGAAGGAGGGAAAGTGGGAGAGAGGGAAAGAGGAAGGTGGGAAGGAAAGAGGAAGAAGGAATATAAAGAGAATGGAGTGGAACTGGGATCATCTCTAAAGTTTCCCACCAAACTTGGGATTCTGTGGGGGATCCCCAGGCTTCTGACTTTGTTTGCTGTCTCCTGTGTCTTCCTTGTCCTGCCAGCTCATCTCTTACCCGTGGCCTTCCATGTGACTACAATTATATGAGGTGACATTAGAATCAAGAACTGTTCCCGTCAGGGCTGGAGAGATAGATGCTCAATGGTTAAGAGCACTGGCTGCTCTTGCACAGGACCCAGGTCCAGTTCCTAGCACCCATATGGCACCTAATAACTGTCCATAATTCCAGCTTCATGGGGATCCAACACCATCTTCTGCCCTCTGCGGGCATTGCACACAGGGGTGCAGTTACCTGTATGCATACACTCATACACATAAGAAAAAAAGAACAGTTACTATTACTGGAGGGAGTAGGCTGTGTTTGAATGCTAGTGAGATGAGTCTATGTAAAATGAGGGTTAAACTATACAGTGTCAAAGAATATCATCGACATTGATTTTTTTTATTGATGTTTTGTGTATTTCAGACATCATTTTTCAATTCAGTTCAGGCATATTCCCCTTTCCCTTTCCCCCACCCCACCCCATCCCATCCCAGATCATGCATTCTGCCATAACTGTCCTGCAACTTTCTCTCAGTCTTTTTTTTTATGTTTAGGAATTCACATTTTCCTCCATTAATTTTATATTACTCTAAAATATGGATACATACTCTCCACCCATATACAGTAATTACAAAGTCTGAAAATAATTGGTGGGTGGATTCTAAAGCCTGTTGAGAGATTCACATTATAACAACATAGTTGCTTTCAGATAAACAGAAACATAACCACAATGTCGTTCAGCTTGCCTTTCGTCTGGGGGATTTGATGTTAGCATCCATAAACGAGGGAAACCATTCTCCATTTGTCTTTCTGGGACTGTGTTAGTTCACTCAGCATAATGGCTTTGAGCTCCATCCATTTACCTGCAAATTTCATAATGCCATCTTTCTTTACCGCTGAATAGTACTCCATTGTGTAGATGTACCACATTTTTGCCATCCACTCGTCTGTTGAGGGGCATTTGGGTTGGTTACAGCTCTTCGCTATGATGAAGAGAGCTGCAATAAACATGGATATGCATGTATCTTTGCGGTAGGATGAGTCTTTGGGGTATATTCCCAGGAGTGGTATGACTGGGTCAGGTGGTAGGCTCATTCCGAGTCTTTTAAGGGTTTTCCACACTGCTTTCTGTAGTGGTTGTATGAGTTTACATTCCCACCAGCAGTGGATGAGTGTTCCCCTTTCCCCACAACCCCTCCAGCATCTGTTGACTTTTGTTTTATTGATCTTAGCTAGCCATACTGGAGTGAGATGATATCTAAGAGTGGTTTTAATTTGCATTCCTTAATTATTAATGATGTTGAACACTTTTTAAGATGTTTCTCAGCCATCTTTAATTCCTCACTGGTGAAGACTCTGTTCAGCTCTTTACTCCATCTTTTGAGTAGGTCATTTGTCTTCTTTGTTTTTTGAGTAGTTTATATATTCTTGACGTTAATGCTCTGTCAGATGTGTCACTGGCAAAGATTCCTTCCAACTCTGTGGGTTTTCTCTTCACCTCCTTGATTGTTTCTTTTGCTGTACAGAAGCTTTTGAGTTTTATGAGGTCCTATTTGTCAACTGTTGACCTTACTTCCTGTGCAGCTGCTGTCTGATTTAGAAAGTCTTTTCCTACACCTATGTCTTGTGGACATTGATTTTAATACAGGATAATGAAGAATCAAGTAAGAAGAAAACACAAACCTGATTACAAGTTGCCTTGATCATTCAAAGTAAATAATAGTATTATCTTTTTAAACCCTTATATCTGATTACCACAAAGAATTTTGTTTTCCTGAATTAGATTTTGAATTAAATTATTTAAAAGTTTAAAGCATATATTTCTTTAAAAATTTATTTTTATTTTATGTGTGTGTTTTTCCTCAATGTAAGTGTACCACATACATGCAATGCCCATAGAGGCCAGAAGAGGGCATTGGATCCCCTGGAACTGGAGTTATGGACAGTGCTTAGCCATCATGTGGGTGCTGGGAACCAAACCCTGGTCCTCTGCAAGAGCAATCAGTGCTCTTAACAGCTGAGCCACCCCTCCAGCCCCTGAAACCTATGTGTCTTATTTACTGGTAGCCAGGCATTGTATTCATTTAACTTTTAAGGTGCATGTCCTAGTTTGTCTTTCCATTGCTGTGACAAAACACTCTGACACCAACTTGGGGAGGAAAGGATTTATTCAGCTTACATCTCCTGGGTCACATTTCATCACTTAGGGAGCCCAAGGCAGGAACTCAGGGCAGGAACCTGGAGGCCATGGAGGACTGCTGTTCACTGGCTTGCTCTCTACTGGCTTGCTCTCTGGCTCATGCCCAGCCTGCCTTCTTATACTGTCACTGCTCAACAATCAAGACAATACACCACAGATGTGGCCACAGGCCAATCCAATGGAGCCAATTCCCCAACCGAGGCTCCCTCAACCCAGGTGTGTCAAGTTGACACCAAAGCTATCTAGCACAGTGCATGTCTTCCCCTTAGCCCTTTTTCAGGAATCCAGCCTCCCCTCCCCTATTGCTAATCTGTTGTTTATACATGGAAAGTTCTGGGTTATTAGTCTTCCTTTACACAAGTAACGTCTGTTGAGATCTGGGTGCTCTGCCCCAAGTCACTTCATATAGTGTGAAGCAGTGGTTTCCAGGCTGGGCCTGACCTGAAAGACTCCATTTTATAAGCAGTACATGATGTAACTTTTAGTGCAAATGTGGAGGCGGGAAGATCTGCATCTCCTTGTGGATATGGACACCACCATTGTTTAGTACTGCTACACACGAAGCACAGGCTGATAAAGACCATATTCCTAAAAGTAAAAAGATACCACTCTGTAAACCCACTAAAGTAGATTGGGAGCATACAAATACATACATGGGGGTATTAAAACCATAAAGGAAAATCAGGCCTGTGATAGTCAATACTGATTATCAACCCCACAGGACCTAGAATCACATAGGAGACAAATCTCTGGGCATGTGTTTGAGGGACTTTTGGTTAGGTTAGATTCTGGCCTAAGCTAGTGAGGGATTATCTTGATTAGGTTAATGATGCCTTCTGGTCCTTGAAGTCTCCCCTTAGTGACAGCATCATCAGAAGCATTCACATTCTCCAGGGCATTAGCCAACCAAAATCCCCTGAAGGAGCTAGAAGATGCCTCTGTGGTTATGAACACTTCCGAGTCTTTCCAAAGGACAGTTCAGTTCTCAGCACCCTCATTGGGTGGCCATCTGGAACTCCATCTTCAGGGGAATCTGATGCCCTCTTCTGGCCTCTCTGGGCACCTGCACACATAGGGCATACACTCACACAGACATATACGCATACACATAAAATAATAGATACCTATGAAACTTAAGATCAACAGTGAAATAACAAAACAAAAATAAGATAAGCAGGGTTAAGGGGAATTAAGGAAAGAAACTGAGAGCAAAATAAATCTCACAGCAAACATTATCAGTGCATCACTAAAGAGAAGCACTGGCTTGGCAGGTCAGTAAATGGATGTGACCCAGAAAATTGGGAAAGATGTACAAAGCACAGAGAGAAATAAGAGTGAAAGGCAAGAAGTGTGATGGTGGATGAAGAGGGCAGGTGACAGTGGTCAACACACAGATTGTCAAAGCTCTGATGGAGAACTTAGCAACTGGAGAGAAGCACTTTGAATGGGAAAATCATTGCTGGGGTGATAAACTGAACCTGTCTCATCCAGTTCCATGAAAGAAAGGTCACTATCAGGAAGTCACACCTTGGGGAATTTCCCAGATTTTAGAAGTAAAGAAGGAGGGGCTGCAGAGGTGGCTCATCAGATTGAGAAAGCTCGCTGCTTTTGTAAAGGACTAGCAACAGTTTCCAGTATCCACATTCATTGGGTGCTTATAGCTGCCTGTGTCTCCAGCGTCAGGGGATCTGAAAACATTTTCTGGCCTCCATGGGCCCCCCCCCACACACGTGCTCACACACACAAGCCTAAAAAAAGGAAGAAGGAATATCCCATGCCTGTAAGACTGGGCAAGTCTCTAGGAACAATGAAGCTGGTCTCAGAGTCCAGTTGCACAGTATTCGATGTCAAAGATCTTCATGGATTGCGGTTCAGGGGAGCCTAAACAATCCAAGCCTTCTTATTTGTAATATATCATGACATCACACAGGCAATCACAAATGTGAAGGACTGAGGAGACAGATCACCCTCTACTGTGAGTCTGAAAAGGTGCTTAAGAGAGCTGCCCAGTGAGCTCAGAGAGTGCGAAATAGGAAAAGAACTGTTTGAAAGGATTAGAGGTGAACATTAAACCTATATAAGTAAAGATAAGCTACAAGTAATTATCACTAAAGACAGAGCATGAGTTCATGTGTAAAAATTTAGAAAATGGAATTGGCTTTGAAAAAATATTTTAGAAAATGGTAATGAAAAAAATCTAAAATTTTTTTATTTTTAAAAATAAAATTTGTCATTATGAAGAGAATGTAAGTACCTGATTAAAATAATAATACTACTAATAATAATCTAGAATAGAGAACAGATGTTAATTCAATAACTAGAATATGCCAATTAAAATTAGGAAAAAAGATTTGTATGTTCCAACAGGTCAAAATGTCACCAACATAATGGCTGAGAAAGAAAAGATACAGCTTTGCATTGTGTAGGATGTACCAGGAAGTGCCAGCAGAAAGTTTGGCCTGTGTGAACATTGAAAGGAAGAAAAGCCTCAGACTGCTATAGACATCAAGCCCCTCTGTGGATCCTACTTGTAACAACTATTTATAATGAGTCCTAATGAAACTTACCTTCTAGGTGCTGCAAAGTTTTAATACGAGAGACTTTCTTACCTCCCCCCATAGAACAAGGAGAAATATGATGATGATGAGGTCGTTCTCCAACTGTAAATTGGAGACAACTATTATAGAGGTAATCTCTTATAAAACCGGTAAAACTGCCTTCTTTAATTGACTAATAGACATAGGAACTGTGAAAAGGATTATTCTCTATTCAGAACCAAATATAATACTAAAGTCTCCTTAAGCTATGCACTTAAGCAAAATATATTAATACAGGAGCTCTGACATCAGCAATGGATTATTCTACCAAGGAGATGTTGGCCAGGGGATCCAAGCCCCCACAAAAGGTAAAGGCTCCTTGCCTCTAAACTGGGATACCTGCAAGAAGAGAGGCGATAAGGCCCTGCTGTCGAAGACCTGACGTTAACATGGGAAAGATGTATTGAGACCACACATGCAAGTGTACAGATGGCCTCTGGAATACCAGAGAGTGTTACCAAAGGCCACTAAACCAATAAAGCAAATATGGGTCTCCCTGAGTCAAGCAAGACTCCTCCATCAGCACCAGCTACACCTCACCTGCCTGGAAATACTGTGCAGCAGTGGTAGCCATATGCCTATATATCCCAAATCTAATTGGCTATTAGCTCTCTCCTTGGAAGAATAACCCATGGCTGATGCTGCAAGCTTACATCCTCTAGTGGTTAGGAGATGTTATAAGCCACAGTAAAACCCTGTCATATTTTACAGAAAAAAACGTAATTCATGGATTAACATACCATCCAAACATCTGTGTCTATACCAAAGTAACCTACCATAACAATTAGTACTGTTTAAATACCTATATATTTAATTGCTTGTGCTTCATTAGTAGGATTGAAAGGTTATTCCTGGACAAACTGTCAGCCCATGAAAGGAAACAGCCAGAATTGACCAGAATCCAAAACAATAGCTCCAGAGAAAGTAGACTGTTTTGCTTCTCGTCCACCTGAGCCCCTTTTCTAAGTCTAGGGAACAATCTGTGGAAGAGGGGGCATGGTAGAATGTAAGGGCTGCGATTGGGGTGAATGGTGAAACTACAGCAATATAGTCTGGACACTTATTTGATCAACTTGATTGAACATACAAGCCCCCCCAGCTGGATGGTGGGAGCCTTGGGCTGTGTGGGGTTTGGGCCCAACTGCTTGCAAGTTGGTTTTACATGAAGGATGCTTGTACTCATAAATTATTACTTATTGTTAAAAAATGAAAAAAGAATAAAGAAGTAATATAAAAAAATAAAATTAGGAAAGAAAAATCAGAATAATCTCCCCCAAAAGAAATATAAAGGTATTAATTTGCTTATATGGTTCCATTTCCTAGCTGATGGAGAGAGGTCATAGTATATTGTGTGTGTGTTTTTTTTTTAATTTATTTTTGTATGTGTATGAATATACTGTCTGCATGTAGGTTTGTGCACCCGTGTCGTGCAATGCCTTGGAAGTCAGAAGAGGGTCTCAGATTCCCCTGGAACTGGAGTTCTCCTGGATTTGGAGTTACAGACGGTTCTTAGCTTCCATGTGGGTGCTGGGGATTGAACCCGGGTCCTCTGCAAGAGCAGTTGGTGCTCTTAACCGCTAGGCTATCTCTCCAGCCCCAGTATATTGTTTTAAAAGTTGTAAAGAGAGCCATTAGTTAGAAACTAAAATAGACTTGGGCTGGAGAGATGGCTCAGTAGTTAAGAGCAGTGGCTGCTCTTAAAGTGGACCTGGATTCGGTTCCCAGCATCAACCTGGTGGCTAACACCGATCCTTAACCCCAGTTCTAGGGGATTGTACACCCTCTTCTGGCATCTACAGGCATCAGGCATGCATGTGTTGTACTTACATACATGCAGACAAAACATTCATGCACATAAAATAAAGATAAATAAGATAATAAGATATTTAAAAAATAGATTGGTTATCTTCTATCTGGACCCTAGAAAAGTCAGCAAGCAAATATATATATGTATGTATGTATATATTTGTATATATATATGTACAAATTTGTATTTATATATATGTATATATATTTATATATATGGAAATGAAATCTGGATATGAAGATGTGATAAAATTCTATTTTTATTAATACTATATTGAGTATTTTTATTTTTTATGTGTATGAGTATATTGCCTGCATGCATGTAAGTGCACCTGTGTCTTGCAGTGCTCTAGAGATCAGAAGAGGGTATTGGATCTCCTGGAACTAGGATTATGGTTCATTAACCACCACGTGGGTGCTGGGGATTGAACATAGGTCCTCTGCAAGAGCAGCCAGTGCTCTTAACCACTGACCTATCTCTACAGCCCCCTTGTTTCTCTCTCTCTCTCTCTCTCTCTCACTCTCTCTCTCTCTTTCTTTCTTTCTTTCTTCTCTTTCTTTTTTTGAGACAGGGTCTCCCTGTATCCCCAGTTGTCCTGGAAGTC
>VZQC01002213.1:15960-184658 GCA_009823505.1 Rhizomys pruinosus
TGGATTATCACTTATAGCTAAAAATGAAAAAAAAAACTGAGAGAAAGATGCAGGACAGTTATGGCAGAATGCATGATCTGGGATGGGGTGGGGGTGGGGGGGAGGGAAAGGGAAATAAGCCTGAACTGAATTGGAAAAATGTATGAAATGCACAAAGCATCAATAAAAACTAATTAAAAAAAATTTCAAATTAAGGGCTGGAGAAATTGCTCAGTGGTTAAGAGCACTGGCTGTTCTTGCAGAGGGCTGGTTCAGGTCCCAGCACACACATAGTGGCTAACTCCAGTTCCAGGGTATTCAGTGCCTGCTTCTGTCCAGGCACTGCACTGCATGACACTGGTGCACTTACATACATGTAGGCATAATACTTATATACCTAAAATAAAAATCAATAAAATAAAATAAATTTTAAAAATTTCAAAAAAAAAACAAAACAAATGAATAGAATATATATGTCTTTAAAAAGGGCTGTGGAATGCTGTTGTGTTTGTAGTGCATGCCTACAATTCCACAGTTGTGAGGCAGAGACAGAAGATAGTACTATGAGTTTGAGACCAGCTTGGTCTACATAGCCAGTTCTAGACCAGCCATGGGTGCATAGTGAGACTCAAAATTCCTAACCAAAACAAAGAAAAAAAGAATTGCTGGGGCCAGCCAGATGGCTCAGCATATAGGGCGCCTCCCAACACAGATGAGTTTGACCCAAGGAACTCCATGGTAGAAGGAGAGAGCCCACTGCCCCTAAGTTGTCTTCTGACCTCCTCATCTGCTGTGACTCCCACACCCATTAAGTAAATGTCATTAAAAACTTATAAGGAAGAGCATGGGCTGAGGATGTAGCTCAGTTCCCAGCATGCATGAAACTTTGCATTCTGGCCCCTGCACCACATGGCTCGTCTGGTGGCACACACCTGTAATCCCAGCACAGGAAGTTGGAGCAGGGGCAAGTAGTTTAAGGTCATCCTTTATTCTCACTGAGTTCAATGCCAACCTGGCATTCTACCTCAAAACAAAACAGGAAATGGTGGAATGCTGTAAATGAAAGTTTCTTTCAAATGGTATTTGTTTTTTCAAGTCAGAAAATTTACCAGTATTTTCATGAAAATAAGGATGTTTTTAAACTTAAATGATTTTTTTAAACTTAAATGATTTTTTAAAAAATTTTCTCTCCTTTACTTCCTCTTTGAAATATAGTTCAATTTTTTTTTAGGAGAAAAGAGTATTTTGAGATCAAAATTTCAGGTTCCAGTTCCTAATCCCAGGGAATTCTCAGCAGCTTGAACTTGAGATCTAGTCACTTCACACCATGGTCAGCAGAAAAAAGCAAGGAAGGCCTGGGTGCTGCTGCGCTCAACCTGCTGTCCCCATGCACACAGACCAGGACTCCTGGGAGGGAAGAGCGCCACCAAGGGAGCCGGTGTAACAAGCAGATCTGAAACAGCGCTCCTAAATTCTTAATGTTAGCGTGTGCTTGTGTTCTTGACAAGAGACTGAGGGGTGGTGAGTGCAAGATAAAGGAGCCATCACCGCTAATAGAGCAGACGCACAGCTCATCTTCCAACTTTGCCCAGCATCCATGTCTTAGAGATTAGTTTGGTTTGCAAATTGCATGTTACTAAAGTTGAGCATTTTTGTGCTATGCAGCTAAGGCCCAGAAGTTCCTGTTTCATAGCCTGTTCTTCATCTGGTGTTTGAGAAAGCCAGCGGCACAGTTGCTGGTAAAAGGAAGACTTTAAACCACAGCTTAAGAATTGGATCAAAAATATTTAGAATTCTACAGTTAACTTCCTTCTTGTTGTTTGGTAGAAGCACAATAAATGGGCAGATAACAATTTGATTAACTCTCTTCAGAAAACATTGTTTTTAGCATTTTAAAATTTGTATGTGTAGATGTGCAGCATGTGCATGCCTGGTACCTGTGGAGACCAAAAGAGGGCCTGAGATCCCTGGAACTGGAGTTATAGGTAGTTGGGGGCTGCCACTGAGCCATCTCTCTAGCCTCAAGAAAAAACATGGGGGAGGGTTTCAAGGCAGGGTCTCCCTGTAGTTGTAGGTGGCCCCAGAATTCATTATACAGACCTGAATGGCTTTGATCTTACAGGGATCTGCCTGCCTCTACCTCCTGGGTACTGGGATTAAAGGTGTGCACCCATGATAGCCTGCTCCCAGAAAACTATTCTTATGAAACAAAGAATCTGGATTTCATACCGAGAATCGATGTCACTTTTAAGAGGTCTTTGTAGTTAAATTCAGCTCTGTAAATAAAGATGAATTCTTGAATACAACTT
This sequence comes from Rhizomys pruinosus, assembly GCA_009823505.1. Lineage (NCBI taxonomy): Eukaryota > Metazoa > Chordata > Mammalia > Rodentia > Spalacidae > Rhizomys > Rhizomys pruinosus. Next base: position 18,249 of record VZQC01002213.1, read on the forward strand.
TCATATACAGTACAGCAGGCTCAGTTTTATTTGGCCTATAAGAATCTGCATTTTGGGGCTGGAGAGATAGCCTAGTGGTTAAGAGCACTGACTGCTCTTGCAGAGGACCTGGGTTCGATTCCACAGCACCCACATGGCGGCTGAGAATCGTCTGTAACTCCAATTCTAGGAGAACTCCAGTTCCAGGGGAATCTGATACCCTCTTCTGACCTCCGCAGCATTGCATGACAGGGGCGCACAAACCTACAAGCAGACAGTACATTCATACACATAAATAAATAAATAAATAAATAAATAAATAAATAAATAAATAAATAAAATTTAAAAAGAATCTGCATTTTGAGGACTGACGATCTTTGTCTCTTTGCTCTCAGTGAGGACTCTTGTGAAGACATGAGCTGTGGAGAGGAGAGTCTCAGTGGTTCCCCTCCCAGTGCTCAAGAAAGCACCTTCTTTCTTGACTTCAAAGTGGAGCAGACACTGTGCTTTCCATCTTAGAACTGAGATTGCGGGAATTTGAAGTATATGCACCTGCTTCAAAGCAAGAAATGGTGAGCTGCGTAGTTTTCTGGGCCAGCCCCCATGTAGACAGGGATTGCAGACCAGAGTACCTACCTTCTGTTTACTATTCAGATCAGAGCTGGCCTATTTTGATATTTAATCCTAAGCGATCATATGGGTGAGTGCCTCTTAGTCAATGAAGAGTACTTCAGACATTGGCACTTTATTTTTTTGTTGACATTTGTATTATTTCTGTTGCTGTGATAAAACCACGACCAAGGGAACTTATAAAAAGAAGAGTTTATCTGAGCCTGCAATTCTGTATTAGTCTCACTGGTCTAGTTTGAAATAATCAGTCAATGCATAACACTTCTCCCATTGTCACTGAACTATTCACAAATAAAATGCCACCTTGTCCTGGCATTTGTTTATTTTTAATTTTTATTTATTTTGGTATGTGTATGAATGTACTGTCTGCATGCAAGTCTGTGCACCCGGGTCGTGCAATGCCGCGGAGGGCAGAAGAGGGTGTCAGATTCCCCTGGAACTGGAGTTCTCCTGGAATTGGAGTTTCAGATGGTTCTCGTCCGCCATGTGGGTGCTGGGGATCGAACCTGGGTCCTCTGCAAGAGCGGTCAGCGCTCTTAACCACTAGGCCATCTCTCCAGCCCTTGTCTTGGCATTTGTTTAAGAAGTTGCCAACCAGAGTGGAAAAAAATAAAAAAGAAAACATGCTAGATTCAGTTTGGTCAGGCCCGAGGATGAGTGGATGAAGCTGGGTGGTGGGTAGAGGTTTGGCTACACTGTTGTTTCTACCTTCATGTATCTGGAATGTTTTCATAATAATAATAAAAAAAGTCCAAAGGAAGCACGTTTCAATAAAACTGCACACCGATGAAGGAAAATGAATATCTAATAATTATAATACCAATGTCAATGGTTGTGGTTGTCCTCTTGATATAATGAAGATTCCCACAACCTGTTTCTCCTTGGTCGTCAATAAATTGTGGTTTATTGTTCGTTATAATTAGCAGTGTTGTTAAGGTGACACTTCTGAGGTGGAGCAAACAGCAAGCCAACTAGATGCCCTAGGCTGGAAAACTTTCACATGGAATCTCTAAAGCGATGTAGGAGACATCTTTAAAACACCTATACTTCCTCCACGTTCTGCTTCCCTCATCCCCACCTCCTTCCAAACAGGAAAATCCATAACTAGCCCATTCTTGAATTCTGAATAAGCAACCCCTAGGAAATAGGTTTCCTGCACTTCTGTGTGTTTTCTGTGAGTCCTGTTGTTACATGTGAAATGGGGAAGGCATATGATATGCCTTCAACAGCTGCTCCTTCTGCCCAGAGAAGCTAAGAGTTTTACAAATAGATTCCTTTATATATAAGCTGGAACTAGACACAGACTTCTGTTTGGTGCACAGAGCTTCTAATCAAAAGACTTATTTGCCTTATATCAGAGAAGTGTTAACTTCTTCATGGTTTTAATGCATCAAATAAAACTAGCATACTCTCGCTGAACCTGGAGAGCTCCGATTTGGCTAGACTGATTATTCAGGAAGCTCCACATGCTGCCTCACTCTATTTTTTCCTTCCTTCCTTCCTTCCTTCCTGACTTCCTTCCTTCCTTCCTTCCTTCCTTCCCTTCTTTTATTTATCTACAGATTTGTACATATTCCAGACTGGCCCTGAACTCCAGAACCTTTGCCTCCACCTCCCAAATGCCAGGATTACAGGGCACACACCACAACCCTATCAACACAGTCTTCTCAGACACAACAGTTGTTTATATAAACGCCCCAAATTTAGAATTCATGCACAGACATAAAAGGTATTGAAAAAATAGATTTAGAAGAAAATATGTGAATATAAAACATTAAAAAAAAGTGGGAGCAAATAAGCAGCACTTCTGTGTGTGTGTGTGTGTGTGTGTGATGTATGCATATGAATGTGCAGGTACACACCCCCCCCATGCATGCACGAAGAGGGCAGATGGGGAAATCAAGTCACTGAGTCTCACCATCTTGCCTAGGCTGGCCAGCCAGGTAGCTCTCAGAACCTGCTTCCCACCCCACCCCCATAGGGGGTGTGGCATGTGCAGAAAGCAGGTCTGTGCATATGCAGCCTTGCTTGGCTTCCATAGCATTTTCTCAGTGGAGAAGATATTCTGAAACACATGTGCACTGTGCATGCACACATGCATGTGTGATGAATATGTGCACTTTCTGACATGTCCCTTGGGACCACAATGGACTCTCCACTACTGCCATTTGAACATAGGAATCCATCCCATAAGCTTATCATTTGAAACCACTGAGTAGAGCTTAAGAAATCAGTAATTTGTAGACAAGTCAATTAAATGCACTTCATTTAAAGTAAGCTTAAGTAAGCTTAAATATGTACCCACCCAATCCAAAATACACTTAAGTGAAGTATTCACAATTGTAAATTTGTTTTCCTCTCTACAACAGCTTGTCTTCCTCCTACCATCCTGATCAACTTCAAACCAGCATTGCTGTGACTTATAACTGTTACCATCTGCCCAGATAGATCCAAGACAAACCTTGACCCTTTAAAAAGTATTGTATTTATGTAATTTCAACAATCAGCAAAAGATAAATTGGGGCAGTGTGCTTTATGCTTGTCAGAGCCCACCTTTGTCACCCCAGTTAAATCCACCCCCACGAGTACCCAGTATTTCAGACCTGACTGTTCCACACTTCCTGTCCATTCCTTTTCCCTACCATTTTCCTGACCTCCCCTCACCCCCCTCCTCTTCCATTTCCTTTTCTTTCCTCTTCTCTCTCTTCCTTCCCCCCTGCCCTTCTTTTCTTCCCCCTCCCCTCTAGTTCCTTCCCTTTCTCCTGCTCTCTGCTCTTCCCTGCCCTTCTTTCTGTCTCTCTTATTCTCTTCCTGCATCATAACACGTGGGAAAATCACCAGGTCACAGCTTTCATGGCCTGGTACAATTGAGCATTCTGAATAGGATAACCACTTACTAGATATAATTTCTTAATTTATCAGTTATATTCATATGTGAGTCCAGGTCTTCAAAGGTGCATGCCTTGGAACTCTTGCCTCAGTCTCCCAAGTGCTGGGATTACAGTCATATGCCACCATGCCCTGATCACAATTTCTTCTTCTGATTATAATAGCAATATTGGGCCAATTTGAGAAAGAGAAAGAAGGATACAAGAAGTTACACCACTAGTCAGGGCAAACACTAGGTGCATGTTCTCCTAAGATGCAGCATTTGACCTTCTGTTTTTATTGCCAACCCAGATCTTGTTTTCCAGGCACATTGTGACACTGTCTTGGGGTTTTCCCACTATAGCCAACATACTACATTCTTTGCATAATAAATACTATTGTAAATCAGGCAAGGATGCAAAAATACCAAGGAGTCTGCATTGTATAACACCTTCCAACATCCATTATAATGAAAAACGTCAGTTTTTAAAAAGCTTTAAGGGGAATTTTTTAAATGGTTTTTTTTTTTATATTGGGCTCCATAGAGACAGCAGTGTGAGAGCTGAATAGGCACTGGGCGACTCTGTGCCTCACTGAGGAAAAACAACTAAACATGGGCAAAGACGATCCTAAGAAGCCAAGAGGCAACATGTCATCTTATGCATTCTTTGTGCAAACTTGCCAGGAGGAGCACAGGAAGAAGCACCCTGATGCTTTGGTCAGCTTCTCACAGTTTTCTAAGAAGTGCTCAGAGGTGGAAGACCATGTCTGCAAAAGAAAAAGGAAAGTTTGAAGACATGGCAATGGAGGACAAGGCTCTTAATGAAAGAGAAATAAAAGCCTACATCCCTCCCAAAGGGAAAACCAAAAAGAAGTTCAAAGATCCCAATGCACCCAAGAGGCCTCCTTGGGCTTTCTTCTTGTTCTGCTCTGAGTGTCCCCCCAAATCAAAGGAGAGCATCCGGGCTTATCTATTGCCAATGTTGCAAAGCAACTGCGAGAGATGCGGAACAACAGTGCTGCAGATGAAGAGCAGCCTTAGGAGAAGAAGGTTGTGAGCGGAAGGAGAGATAGGAAAAGGACTCTGCTGCCTGCAGAGCTAAAGGAAACGTGATGCTGCAGAAAAGGGAGCTGTGAAGGTTGAAAAGAGCAAGAAAAAGAGGAAGATGAGGAAGATGATGAAGAGGATGAGGAAGGGAGGAAGATGAAGATAAAGAGGATGAGGAAGAGGAGGAAGATGAACATGAAGAATAAGTTTGTTCTAGCATAGGTTGTTTGTTGTTGTTGTCTATAAAGCATTTAACCCCCTGTACACAACCCACTCCTTAAAGAAAAAAATTGAAACCTAAGACTGTGTAAGATTTGTTTATAAACTGTACAGAGTCTTTCTTTGTATAGTTAGCACACTACCGAATGTTCTGTGGCTAGCCCTGTCCTAGTGGTATCTTCAATAGCCATTTAACCTTGTCTGGTACAGGATGGGGTTGTAAATTGCCATGGAAACTTAAAGCAGGTTTTTGTTTGTGCACAGCACAAATTAGTTGTATATGGAGATGGTAAGTTTAGACATCTTCAGTTGTCTCTGATGCAGCTTACATGGAAACAATTGTTCTGTTAACTGAATACTACTCTGTAATTGCAAAAAAAAAAAAACGAAAGAAAGAAATTGCAGGTGTTTTGTTGGCATTCTGAATGCTTCTAAATAAATACATTTTTTTTGGTCTTTTTGAGACAGGGTTTCCCTGTAGCCCCAGCTGTCCTGGAACTCACTCTGTAGACAAGGCTAGCCTTGAACTCACAAAGATCCACCTGCCTCTGCCTCCCAAGTGCTAGGATTAAAGGCCTGTGCCACCACACACACCTGGCACTTCATTAGGTTCTTTTTATGATTGTTCTCAGACAGGATTGAGAATGTGACACAAGCCGGTGCTTGTGTCACATTCTCAATCCCTGGTCTCAACCTCCCTAGTACTCTCAGTCACCTGCCTGATCTTCTCTTTGGATATCCAGTGATTCTTGTTGAAGTGGTTGAGGAGAGAGGTAGATTTAGGAGAAAGACTCTGATAGTCTTGGCTCAAACAATTTACCCTAATATATCAATATTTATGATGTCAGTACAATGTTTAGGCTTTTTCTATGCAGGAGAGCTGAAGAAGTGAATATAATTGCTGAGACCAGACAGGGACCAGTCTCTAATAGTAACGGGATGGTGCAACAGGGAGAGCACTTGTGCCTCTTCAGTTCCTCATCACACAGCCACAGTGGAAGCAGGAATAGCAAGGAACTCATAGCAGAATCAGTCATCTTGTCAGGAATTTATGGAGTAGGATGGCAAAGAAGGAGCTGTTGTTCCTACGGAGCTTTTATTCTGTAATTCTGTAAGGAACATTGGGAGGTTTTTTTGTTTTGTTTTTTTGTTAAGCAAGAGAGAGTGTGAAAAGACTGAGAGAAAGATGCAGGACAGTTATGATAGAGTACATGATCTGGGATGGTTTGGGGTGGGGTGGGGGGAAGGGATAGCGGAATATGTCTGAACAGAAATGAAAAGTGATGTACGAAATACATAAAACATCATTAAAAAAGAAAAAAATGATATTGTAATAGCAAGAGAGAGAGAGAGAGAGAGAGAGAGAGAGAGAGAGAGAGAGAATGCAGTCCCCCACTACCACACACTATGCAGTAGAGTTTCCTGCATTTGGGGAAATTGCAGGGGTCAGCACATCCCAAGTGCAATGGATGAGCCTCACCCTGGGAAAACCACCTTCTTGATCGTGGTATCTCCCCTGCCAGGTAAGTATGGGAGTCTTCTTAAAAACATGTGAAATGGATTTTTTTTTAATTTTATTTATTTCTGTATGTGTCAATGTACTGTCTGCCTGCAGGTCTGTGCACCCATGTCGTGCAATGCCACGGAGGTCAGAAGAGGATGTCAGATTCCCCTGGAACTGGAGCTCTCCCTGAATTGGAGTTTCAGACAGTTCTTGGCTGCTATGTGGGTGCTGGGGATTGAACCCGGGTCCTCTGTAAGAGCGGTCGGCACTCTCGACCGCTAGGCCATCTCTCCAGTACGTGAAATGGATTTTAAAGACCACACAAAAATAAGACATTCCTCTACACATTATATTGTATTCCTGTAGATACATACACATTGTACTGTCCAGTTATGTAGATATCACCAAAGGATATCAGATTAAAAACCAATAAAATTTAACTGAAGATTGATGAAAATTGTACTGTTTAGTCCTTAGGAGGAACAAAGAATGGACAAGGTGGAAGAGCATGGGGAGGGGTGAAACAGTGAAAGGTCTTATCAACCGCAGAAAATGTTGGGGTCTTTCTAGTTACTTTCTAGTTACTTTCGATTGCTGTGATAAGAACAATGACCAAAGCCAACTTGTAGAGAAGAGAGTTTATTTCACCTTAAGTTTACAGTTTTCATCAGAGAAGGAAACCAGGGCTGGAGCTCAAGGCAGGAACTGAAGTGCAGACCATAGAGGAATCCTGCTTGCTGGTGTGCCTTCTTTCCTTCCTTCTTTCCTTCCTTCCTTCCTTCCTTCCTTCCTTCCTTCCTTCCTTCCTTCCTGTCTCTTTGAGACAGGTCTTCCTACAGCCCCAGTTGTCCTGGAACTCACTATGCATACCAAGCTGGCCTTGAACTATGTATATAAGAAAAAAGAGAGAAAAGGAGCTCACTATGTATACCAAAGCTGGCCTTGAACTCCTGCCTCTGCCTCCTGAATGCTAGGGTTAAAGGCATGCACCACCATGCCTAGCTCAGCCTGCTTCCTTTCCACAACACAGGCCCACCATCCAGGGGTGGCACCACCCACAGTATGCTGGGCCCTCCTACATCACTCAGCAATCAAGAAAATGCCCCACAGACATGGCCAGAGACCAATCTTCCAGAGGTAATTCCTCAGTTGATGTTCCTCCACCCAGGTGTGTCAAGTTGACAACTGAAGCTCTCCAGCACAGGGTCCATTACAAGGTTTACTCACTGCACAATGTTACAAGTCCTTTCTCATTGTGTCTATGTTTGTCCTGGATTTTCTGCAGCACTTGTCTTAGGTTGGGTTTGTAGAAGCAAAGCCTGTGGAGGATTCTACTGTGTGCTTTATAGAGGGAAAGCCCTTCTGGAAAAGAGTTGTGGAAGAGAAGGAACAGAACAGGAGTGAGGTGGGCCAGAGTGAGGGTCCTGGGAAAATTTACAGTGGAAGAGTGGAAATGAATCAGTCCTTGGGGACCCTGGAGAGGGGCGGGGATTAGTGTCTCTAGAGTCTTCAGTGAGGTGGCTCCACAAAGTCTCGGGTCTCAGGAGAAAGCCAGAGCCATGAGCTGTTAGGCACAGCACCCAGCAGCTGGAGGATGACCTTGCATGCCTGTAAGAGATCAGAGCTGGGCAGTGACAAGGTCTACCACACTGCTCTCAATATTCAGTGATGGTTTGTTTTTGTTTTGTTTTTGGGGTTTTTTTTTTTTTTGGTCTTTTCGAGGCAGGGTCTCCCTGTAGTCCCAGCTGTCCTGGAACTCACTCTGTAGACCAGGCTGTCCTTGAACTCACAAAGATCTGCCTGCCTCTGCCTCCCAAGTGCTAGGATTAAAAGCGGGCACCACGACGCCCGGCCCCACAGTGATGGTATTTAAAAATATTTTTATTTCATGTGTAAGAGTGTCTGCTTCCACGCACTTCCAAGTCTAGAAGAGGGAATTAGATCCCCTGGAACTGCAGTTAGGAGCACTGGCTGCTCTTGCAGTAGTTCCAGATTCAAATCCCAGCACCCACTAGGAAGCAACCAACTATCCTTAACTCCGGTGTTAGAGGATCCAATGCCCTCTTCTCCTTCATGAACTGCATTGCATGGGTGCATTTACATACAAGCAAGCTTATCAGTCATGCACACAAAATAACAATAAACTAAAAAATTATTTGAAAGCTTGGCATGGGGCTCATATTTTAACTGGATCTTTTAGGGGAGCTGAGGCAGGGTGATCGTGCATTTAAAGCCTCATTGGGCTATGTAGCAAGTCCCAAGAGATGTTAAAGAAATAAGTAGGTCACAGGACTCCAAACCCTGTATGATATCACACATGAAATCTGAAAGTATCTCAGAAATACAGTGCTTGGTGGTTACCATGGATTAGGAAGTAGAAGAACCCGAGCTGCTGGTCAGGGTTTTTGAAGTTTCACTGAAGCATAGTAAATGAGTTCAGGAGATTTAATGTACGGTGTGATAATTAATGTTCATACTAACGTATACATGTAATTTGTTCAAGGAACAGATATCAAGTGTTTGTACCAAACACAAACACAGGCACAGACAGCCATGCACATGCACACACATATATACACAGGAGAGTTTGGCAAGGGGGAATGGATATGCTAAACACTTGTGGGAATCATTTCACAACATAAACATATCACATTATCACATGATAGAGCTTCAATGCAGATATAATTATTTGCTCATCATATCTCAAAAGTGCAGAGGGAAGTAAATGCACACTCATAAGGAGAACAGTGCCATGGCCCTCACTGCGCAGAGGCAGGTCGGATGGAGAACTCCCCTGAGTCATCTGAACACCTCTCATGGCCAGATGGCACACAGCTTCCGGAAAAGACACTTGAAGTTTGTTGGCTTCTCCTGCCTCACATGGTAGGAATGACACCTATTGAAAGATCTAGTTCACACACACCCCTCCTCTTTCCTAGCCTGTGAACTACTGAGTTTATTCCTCAGTCTTCAGAACTGTGTGTAGACACCACAGACAATTAGCTGGATGCGCTCATCACTGCTGAGTCTTAGGTGCTGGGAGGAAGCCATGGTGGAATGCGGTGCTTACTAATGCTCCTCATGATGGTGTTTCCCTCCTTCCTGGCACACAGGAAGACTCCTGCAGCCTCTTTTAAAGTTAAGCCGCAGGCTTGCAGAGGACCCGGGTTCGATCCCCAGCACCCACATGGCGGCTAAGAACCGTCTGTAACTCCAATTCCAGGAGAACTCCAGTTCCAGGGGAATCCGAGACCCTCTTCTGACCTCCGCGGCATTGCACGACATGGGTGCACAGACCTGCATGCAGACAGTACATTCATACACATACAAAAATAAATAAATAATAATAAAAAAAAATTTTAAAGTTAAGCCGCAGGTACTGGAGGCAGAAGTGGTGTGTGTCTTTTCAATCTAAGGAACTTGGCACATGTGAGCTCCTCTTCCTCTCCTGTGTCCCTGCAAGCTTTCAGTGCCACAGGGAGCAGGGGCCTTGCATGGTGTCTTGTGCCTGAGATCTCAGCACCCAAGAAGGTAGTCTTTGTTTGTGGCCAGTGCTGATGAGCTGCTTGGTCTGCATAGCCTCAGATTTGGGGCAGTCAGTGATCCATAGCCCAGGCCCCACAGAAGACACAGCCACACTCTCCTCAGATGCCCAGCAGGGACTCAGTCCCACACTGCGCTGCTTGCAGAACTAGGGGCACCTTCTGCTTCTCCTCTAGTGAAGAATTCCCAATATTCCCAAATATGCACCTGGACCCCCAGGGGGCCAAGACCAGAAGTGGCAACAGGGTGACAAATGATTCAGTCCTGATGACTGTCACTTTGTAGAACATCAGTTTATTTCTCCAAGGTTACAGGTTTACATAAGGAAAAATTTGGCAGACTTAGAAACTGTGCAAAAGAGGCAAGTTTCCAAAGGTAAAAAAATAAAAAGAGGGGATGGAGAGATTGCCTAGTGGTTAAGAGCACCAACTACTCTTGCAGAGCACTTGTGGTTCAATACCCAGCACCCACATGGCGGCTGAGAACTGTCTTTAATTCCAGGTCCAGGGGAATCCGACGCCCTCTTCTGATCTCCGCAGCACTGCACGACATGCATGCACAAACCTACATGCAGACAGTACATTCATACACATAAAAAATAAACATTTTAAAAAAGAGAACAAAAGGACCAAGTGTCCCTATTACAGGGGAGAGGGGAGAGGCTGCTTCATGCAAAGGTATTAATGGATAATAACTGAACAGATATTAATTGAAGGCTACTGACCAAGATGTCTCTTCCTAGAACAAGGGGCTGTAGGACTCTGGGGGCCAGCTGGTTCTCAGAGTGTGAATCTGAGGGGCGTGTGCGAAAGTCAGTGTGGGCCGAGGCCGTGGATCATGAGTGTGGTCTTGTGGACCTGCTGAGCCTGTACAGCAGCCTGGGCATGAGCCTTCACCACATGGGAGCAGAGAAGGGGCCCAAGGGACCCATATTCTCCCCGGTAGATGTTAAACACTTCTTAACCACCATCTCCAAACCATCTTCTTAGAAATTTGTAATCAACTTGGCTCTATGGATAAAGACTTTGAACAACCCATTGTGACAAAGAAAATAACAGTAAGCTGGCATACAGATTTTTTGCAGAAGCCCATTTCTTGGAGTAATAAGGGAGGACTAAGGAAAGTGCAGGGTTGCATGCATTCTGGGATGGGAGCAGAGGAAGGCAGTATCTGAAGACCACGAAGGGAAAACATAGCCAGACTTCCCAGCAGGAAAGTGGTAGAGAAGCTTGCCTACAAGTGGAGTGTCGAGGACATGTGACTTCTGAGATTGCATGGTGTTGTAGAGGACAGCCAGACACCCAGCTCCAGTGGTGGTTTCATCACCAGACAGACCAGCAACTTGTCCCTTCTGACTTAGCACCGGGCCCCTGACCACCATGCCTGGGCCACAATGCCTGCCTGGCTTCCACACGAAGCATGGCTACCCTATCCAGAGTTTGTCCTTGGTCAGCAGTTTGCTTTTCCTTTTCTAAAATAAGCATTTTTGTAAAAAACATATTTATGAATTTTGAGAATTTCATATATATATATTTTTTTTCACTGTATTGATTCCCCACTCTTCCCCCCAACTCCTTCCAGATCCATCCCAACATCAAGTTCACATCTTTTAAACACACCGAGTCCAATTTTTGCTGCCCATATACTTCATGCACATGGATGATCAGCCAGACACCAAACACAGCATATGCTTGAGGAGCCTCACACATCTGAGACAGAACGTCCAAAAGACCATGGCAAAGGCAGAGAGATGTCCTGGCCACCAAGCAAGTCTTGCTGGGAGATTTGTGGTGTAGTGCCATGGGAGACCTTGTGGGCATCGGGATGCTGAGCAGTGGGAGGTTGTGTTCCTGTAGCAGCCCTCCCCTGGCTGCCATGTGTACTACTGCCAGCATCTGGGAAGAGCCTACTGTGTGGAAGCCACACTCGAGAGGATTTACCTGGGAAGACTGATCAACCACAAGCAAAGATGGCAACTGCCGGACCAAAGGCCACACCATCCATGGGTGCCCCACCTGATCCTCATGGACTACCGAGACCAAAGGCTGGTAGGAAAATCTGTACTAATATGCTTACAGACCACACCAAGGCTGCATTGAGCCCCATCCCTGACAGAACCAGTGAGCACCAGGTTGTCCTACCCTGCACAGCCCTACATCCAAGGACACAGTGCTCCCAAAGGGGATTGATTTGTTTTTCCACAATTAAATCTTAAAAAACAAAAGTACAAATATATTTGAAATAATTTTCTACTTATTAAAACTGGGCATCATGGTACACACCTTTAATCCCACAATTAGGAGGCAGAGGCAGGCATATCTCTGTGAGATCAGGGCCCACACCTTTAATCCCAGCATTCCGGAGGCAGAGGCAGGTGGATCTCTGAATTCAAGACCAGCCTTGTTTACACAAGGATTTCCAGGACAGCTGGGGCTACAGGGAGATCTTGTCTCAAGGACAAAAGACAAAAACAAAAACAAAAAAACCCACAACGGATTAATAAAAGTTTAAAAAAAATCAAAATGACATTAACAAGTCCTCAATAAATAGATTCTTGGAATAAGTTCTTCTAATTCAAGCCCAAGAGTAATTAGCATAAAAGACATTTAGATGATTGCGGACATCTGAAACCATAATACTGTCCAGCAGGCAGGAAGTGGGGGCACTAAGAGACCTTTCTTCAGGGCCTGATTGGCTCTTGGTGGGAGGAGCCACCGTGGAAGTGGGCGGTGCTACGCCCTACGCTGGGTCTGCATGGACTTAAAAGGAGGCTAATGGAGCTCAGCTCATTGGAGTTCTAGTCAGGCTACTTCTGAATTTCTGGGTTTGGCTCTCGGCAAAGGAGAAACTGCTGCTCCTGGCTCCTGGCACTAGGACAGCCAGAGCCTTGCCACCCCACTCGTGTGGCCGTTTGGTGTAGCCAGGGCTCTCCAAAGGCTAGGCTCCAGGAGGACTACCGCCACGGAGACTTCGAAATGGCACAGTGGAGGGAAGGAGGGGACCAGGACTGAGGGGCCACCATGCTGCAGCCACATCATCTGCCACAAGCCCACAAGCACCAGAGGCCCAGCCGGGAGCACAGGGAGGAGCAAGGCAGCAAGAGGCTCGTGGGCAAAGAAACAGAAGCTTGCTGCAAGTCCGGCAAGGGAGGTGAGGCCCGCCAGGCAGAGCCCTCGGAACAGCACCAGAAGCTGAAGCTCCACTGCAGTCCCAAGGCCCCACCAGCTCCAGACCTAGCTCGGATGAGCCGTCCCTCCGGATTCCGGCTCCAGCCGGGAAGATGGAGGTGGTGTGCCACGACCAGCTGGGGAAGAGGGTGAAATGCCACCCGGATGACGCTCACTTCTATGGTGGCAAGAAGCCAGCTATCCCACAGACCGTTTGGCTGGTTACCTTTTGACCACTGCAGTCTCTCCCTGCAGCCCTTTGTCTACCTGGTCTGCACTCCAGAAGGCGTCTGTCTTCGACTTGCTCAACATTGTTCCATGGCTGAAGAAGTATGGGACCGATCCCGGCAATGGAGAGAAACTTGACGGGAAGCCCCTGATCAAGCTGAACATCGCAAAGAACAGTGAAGGGAAATACCACTGCCCAGTGCTGTTCTCTGTGTTCACTGACAACACCCACATTGTGGCCGTCAGGACGACGGGCAATGCCTACCACCATGATGCAGTGGAGCAACTGAACATCAAAGCCAAGTGCCTGAGCGACCTGCTGACCAACGAGCCCTTTTCTAGGCAAGACATCATCACCCTGTAGGACCTCACCAGTTTGGATAGGTTCAACATCTGCAACTTCTTCCATGTGAAGAATAACATAAAAATGACAGACCCAGATGAGGAAAAGGCCAGACAGGATCCATCTTATTATTTGAGAAATACAAATGCTGAGACCCGACAGACACTAGAGGAGCTCTACAAGGAGTTCAAAGGAGATGAGATCCAGGGTCCATTGTGAAGGCTCCTGAGAAGAGGAAGGTGGACCAGCTGAATGCTGCCCACTATTCTACGTGAAAAGTCAGTGTATCTTTCACCTGCACTGCTATGGTGCCTGAGACCATGCATGAAGCAGCTGCCATTGATGAAGACGTACGGTGCTACCAATTTGTGAAGAAGGGCTACATGAGGCTGCACACCAGCAAGGGCGACCTCAACCTGGAGCTGCACTGTGACCTGACACCAAAAACCTGTGAGAACTTCATCAAGCTCTGCCAGAAGCACTATTATGATGGCACCATCTTCCACAGGTTCATCAGGAGCTTTGGGATCCAAGGGGGGTCACCCCACAGGCAGTGGCACAGGTAGAAAGTCATACTGGGGTAAGCCTTTCAAAGATGAGTTCCTGCCCAACCTCTCACAACCAGGCCATGGTGTGCTCAACATGGCCAATTCAGGGCCCAACACCAGCAGGTCTCAGTTTTTTCTGGGCTTACCTAGACAGGAATCACACCATCTTTGGAGGGGTTCTCGGGGGTTTTGAGACACTGACAGCTATGGAGAATGTGGAGAGTGACCCCAAAACTTACCGTCCTAAGGAGGAAGTGTGCATATGTACAACCACAGTGTTTGTGGACCCCAATGAGGAGGTCGATGTCCACATTGCCCAGGAGTGAAATAAGGCACAGCACAAGTGTCCCCAGAGGCCAAGGACAAGACAAGCCAGCCCCAGCATGGAAGCCAGGGCCCCCAGACATACCGCCAGGCGGTGGGCAAATATACCAACCCAGCAGTCAGGAAACAAGCAGCAGAGGAGGGACCGTCCAGCAGCACGGCTGTCCCTATGACCAAGGAAAGGCCCAGCCGGGGTTTGGGGGACTTCAGTTCCTGGTAGTAGAAGGCTGGCTGCCCTCCATGGATCCTGCTCCAGCCAGGTGGTGTCAGAAGCATCGTGGTCCTGGAGAAAACAGTGTCAAACAGGCATAGAGCCTTAGATCTTGGCCTTGAATAATAGCGTAGAGTCACCTTCAGCCAAAGGACAAATCCAATGTTGTCAATTCTGATTCAACTAAGAATAATAAAATTTCCTATTAAAATGCCTGGAAAGCAGATCCTGAGTCCAGACATCATGTACAAATGAACTGAAGGAGAACACTAATAAACAGATGCTTTGAAATCCCTGGTCAAGAAATTCTAATGGACTTTTAAGTTGAACAACTGAATTCACCCCGTTCTCACTTCTTCTGGTCCCCTGCTAGGGTAATGTACCTAACTACTACTCCTCATTTCGCTTTCACAGGCACCTGTCAAGGACGTTTTCCCCTGCTCTATAGTTATGCTTTTGAGGGTCTTTCAGATAGATCTTCTGAATTCCTGATACCTCACTTGCCACAACCAACGTCCATTTTCAGCATGGAAAAAATCAGAGCAATTGGTGTCCTGATTCCCTTCTGGTGATAGGGCGACCCTTTTTAGAGGGCAACAAGTAAACAGGAGCTAGAAACTGACTAGGCAGTTTAGGGATGAGACCCCACCCCCCATCCCCAAATTCAGACTTTTTTCTCAGCTGAGAACTCAAGGCTTTCTGGACCAGCCAGTACACATTTATCCTTCTGGTAGCCCCGAAGGAGTAAGAAAAGAAAGGGGAGAAGGGGAAAAAGAATTACATATGAGCCCTGCAGATTCTTTATTCCACCAGAGAAGAAATGGAAATCCCCCCTTTTTTTCTGCTTTGTCATTATCATATTTTACTTTTCTTGTGAAATAAAAAACTGTGCTGCTTAATATATTTCTCCATGAACTTTTTGTGAAATTCAAACCAGTGTGTCATTCACAAGTCTCTTGTCTTTCTTTTTTTTTTTAAAGAATTTTTTTATTTTATTTATTTTTTTTATGTGTATGAATGCACTGCCTGCATGTAGGTCTGTGCACCTGTGTCATGCAACGCCACAGAAGTCAGAAGAGGGCGTCGGATTCCCCTGGAACTGGAGTTGAAGATGGTTCTCAGCTGCCATATTGGTGCTGGGGATCGAACCCAGGTCCTCTGTAAGAGCAGTCAGAGCTCTTAACCACTAGGCCATCTCTCCAGTCCCTCTTGTTTTTCTTCTGATCATCCACACCATTTGCTCAGTTTTTTCTTTGTTTGTTTGTTTGTTTGTTTGTTTTTGAGACAGTCTCCCTATAGCCCCAGCTGGCCTGGAACTCACTCTGTAGACCAGGCTGGCCTCGAACTCCACCTGCCTCTGCCTCCTGAGTGCTAGGATTAAAAGCCACAGGAATAAACCAGGTCAACTTGTACTCAGTTTACTATTGACCTTAGACCTAGTTTCACTGGGGCTGGATTCCAGCCGGCCACCTCTGCTTTTTCTTCCATTGCCCTGTCCTGCAGGCACCTGTGAGGCTTGCCCAGCTATACCTGCTGCTTTTCAAATTAAGGTTCTAATTGATTCTACATAGTGAACAGCTCAGGCACCTGCAGGACATCCATTTTAAACCATTTTGCTAGGAGCATAAGGTTTCTTGAAGGGTTGTCTTAAAATTTCAAGCAAAATATACAGGGTACTTATTCTTCTTTAAATATTTCAAGTAGGAATAATTTTTTACTTGTAAAAATATTGTATGGATAATGGAGCATTCCATATCCCCTTCACCAGTTTCCTTAATGTTAACATAACCTACATGAGCATTACTAACAACTGAACTGATTTTTTCCATTGATAAGTAGCCCTGCTGTGGCATCCGTCTAGGACACTGCACTGCATTTAGTCAACACATCTCCTCAGTGAGTGTTGGTTCATTTCATTTACTCCATCTTTATTCTTCAGGACTATATTATTGCCAGGGTCTCATGAACCCTAGGCTGGCTCTGAACTTGTTGTTCATCTGCTTTTCCCCAGTGCTGCCATTTCACGGATCAAATAAACACCTTAGCAGGCTTCTTCTATGTATTTGGTCCCTAGAAACACCATGATTGATGAGCCAGTACCAAAGTCCATGGGGGTCATGCGAGTACAGCCATTGTTCTGCCTTTGCTGCCCATTACAGTGACTAAGCTCACCTAGCCTTTGGTAATTCAGTGCTGCCATCTGGCTTCTATTCAGAGGTTATGTTAAACCATTAAGTTTAATTCATAAACCTGAGGGAGGAAAAAAAAATCTCTTCAAATGTGCTGGGCCCTCCCATTGTGGAGAATTTGGTTTGACATGGGGAATCCACTTGATTTTCCTGAGCCTTAATATCCCTTCATCAACACTAGGCCAAGGAATATCGGGGATCTCCAGCTTTCTCAGTAGGCCATCTTCTGATAAATCCTTCAGACAACCACAAACTTGTACCCCATTCTTGAACTATGGGAGCTCCATAAGGCCACGGAAGCCTCACAGCACTTGACACAGGGCTCCAGGTGATGCCACCTCTCATAAGGACAGCTTCCTCATGATCCCATCCACAAAATTCCTGATCCTTAATCCCAACCTGCTTTTCAATCAGTCTGCCAAGGACCTGACAACCTAGAATGAAGCTCAGGTGAAAGGTGTCACCCGTCAGTCTTCTACAGGTGTTTCCTGTCAGACAGCTCTTTTCTGGAATGAAAATCCCAACTCCATTAGGGCCCAGGGAAGTTGATCAGTCATGCAGTGCTTGCAGATCACAGCAGGTCCATCATTCAAACATCACAAAGCCCACTGATGGGCTTCCTGAAGAATGCAATCTGCTTTTCTTGTGGTGTCAGGCTGCAACTATAGGGAATCCATAACTTGCTCCTAGTGTAGCTATGAATGCAGCCACACCAAATCAATCTTTATGGAGCATTGCGAGTTTGGGGGTTTTGATTAGTTTCTGTGTGGCAACTTGATAACTTTGGTAACTTTGAGACATGGCATTGCCATCTACAAACTCAAAAGGATGAAAACAGCTAGTCAGAGATGACTGAATTTTTGTCATTTTGTCATAGCTCTGGAAAGCATTTTTTAAGAAATTAGGAATCCAAATGAAGGCTGGGGCAAACTCATTAGAAAGTCTTCCTGGAGCTGGAGAGATGGCTCTTGCAGAGGACTCAGATTCAATTCCCAGCACCCACATGGCCACTAAGAACCGTCTTTAAGCTGGGTGTGGGGCACACGCCTTTAATCCTAGCACTGGGGAGGCTGAGGCAGGCAGATCTCTGAGTTCAAGGCCAGCCTGGTTACATAGTGAGTTCCAGGACAGCTGGGGCTATAGGGAGACCCTGTGTCAAAAAATAAATAAATAAATAAATATATAAATAAATAATTAAAAAAAAAAGTCTTCCTGAAGATAAAAATGGCTGAACTTGCTTCCAATGTGAACCTCTAGGCCTAGTTCCCCCCCCTTTTTTTGAGGGGGGTGTCTTTTTGAGACAGGGTCTCCCTGTAGCCCCAGCTGGCCTGGAACTCACTCTGTATACCAGGATGGCTTTGAACTCAGAGACCTGTCTGCCTCTGTCTCCCAAGTGCTAGGATTAAAGGCGTGTGCCACCATGCCAGGTTGGCCTAATTTTTCTAAAAGAGAACTTAGAAATAGTTTTGTTGAAATTCCTTATGAATGAGAGTCCCCAAACAGCACATTTTATAGCTTTCTCTTCCACTTATTCCTCTTACTGTGGAGCTGAATCCAAGCAGGGATCATCAACAATGAAACAGCCTAAAGGCAATCCTGTCTTCAAATGTCCCTGGTCAAACAAATGTTACTCCAACTTTGAATGCAGCCTCATTCAAGTTCTCAGGCCATGGCCAGAGAGTGTCCAGATTCCTTGCTGGGGCACAGCAGGATCTCTTCTAGCTCTTGGTAGCACCACCTCAGGTGTCTGCCTTTCTCTTTGCTTCCTGGTCCTGTAAACATCCAGCACAACAACCCATGGAGCCCTGCTCACAGCACTGCAGAGCTTCTCGACCCTCCAGCTGCGAGCTCTTTCACACTCTTCACACAAACCCATTGTAAAGGCCTAGGAACCCCATGGTCAGCTTTGACACAGCAATGGGCTGTTTCTGGGTACCACTTTTCTATCTCACTTTTCTCAGCAAGTGACCATCCTGGCAGGTCTTAAATGTTTCAGGACTTGGTCCTTAGGCAGGGTTATCTCTAGTTCATGCTGGCCTGGACTCAGTTTGTAGCCAAGAGTGATTTAGAACTCCCTAGTGCTGGGCTCATGGGAGTGAGCCTCCTCACCCAGTTTGATTGGGTCCTGGGGACTGAGCACAAGGCTTCTGCTTGCTACACAACCTTTCTGTCCAATGAGGCAATGTACCCAGTACTGCAATTAATACTTTTTTTACTTTAGTCTCAGCTGGCCTGGAGCTTGCTCTATAGACCAGGCTGGCCTTGAAATCACAGAGATCTGCCTGCTTCTGCCTCCTGAGTGCTGGGATTAAAGGCGTGTGCCACCTCCTCTGGCAAATGAATACATTATTAATAGATGCTTGAGCCCCTCATTTTGGCTATCACACTATTTGAAGCAATGGACTCAAAGAAGCTGGAATCCTCCAAAAGCCTCATGCAGATTGGACTAAAAGGCTGAGACCCTGGGGCAAGGGGGAAACATTGTCCCAGGAAGCTTCTTAGCTTGTCAGATGATATTGGGATAGGGACTGGAGCTGAGATTGGGATGGACAGGCACAACTTGACAGGGGTTGTATAGTGAGCTATTCCTATGCTCTCTAAGGCTACACTGCATCTCAACACCCTGAAGATGAACTTGGGGACTGTCACTGGGTCTCTTTGTTCTTCCCAACACAGCCAAAATTGGCCCATTCTGCTTTTCCATATGGGTGCCACTTTCCCAGAAATTGGGTCCATCTAGGGTTCTTAGTCTGGTTAATAATGTAAGGGCCTCATAAGGAAAAGTAAGGAGAATTCATCAGTTAAAAAGAAAGCCCTAGGTTAGCCAATCTGCCTATGAGTCTAAGAGGAAGAGAAACCCATAGCATCCATAACAAACACATGGAGGAAGAGAAACCCATTCCATCCTTAACAGACACATGGAGAAAGAGAAACCCATTCCATCCATAACAGACACATGGAGGAAGAGAAACCCATTCCATCCATAACAGACACATGGAGGAAGAGAAACCCATTCCATCCTTAACAGACACATGGAGGAAGAGAAACCCATACCATCCATAGCAGACACATGGAGGAAGAGAAACCCATTCAATCCTTAACAGACACATGGAGGAAGAGAAACCCATTCCATCCTTAACAGACACATGGAGGAAGAGAAACCCATTCCATCCTTAACAGACACATGGAGGAAGAGAAACCCATTCCATCCATAATAGACACATGGAGGAAGGGGAAGGCAGCTTCTGAGAGAAAGGAAGCTCATGGTGGTAGGAAAGCATGGGCAGCATAGACTGATGACAATACCCAAAGACAAAGGAAAAAGAAAAGTTATGCTTACTTGAGGAATTCAGAAAAGCAGGCAGGCTTAACCCAGCCACATGGGGGTCCAGGGCAGGTGACCTCACTGAGACTGGGTTTTGGGAAGCCAGCGTACATGACCTCATTCAAGGCCTAATTATTCTTCCCATCTCTCCAGTATAGCTTAAGATGAATTAGCCTTCCTGAGGAGTAGTCTCTACCAGGTGATTGACAACACAGCTGGATTAATTTGTGCTTTGGGGTAGCTTGGAGTGTTCAGTCTCTAGACAAGGGGAAGGTAAAGTCCATTCTTTTGGCAAGAGGAAAGAGGCCCCTTAATGAGCCTCAACAGAGTCCTGATCTAGACTAGAGGAAATACCCCCCTCTCTGAAGAGGTAAATAAGATTTAGGGAAAGGACTGAAAATTACATTAAGATCCTAAACCTAATTTATGGAACACAAATTCTATAGCTGATCACTAGATGTATTGTGTCTTGGAGTTCTTAATCACACCCTCTTGTTAACAGCTTCCGGGAAAAGGACACTCATTTTAAGAGCAGAAGATTACCAGATGTTCCCTCTGACAGTGCCTGAGCAGAGAACCAAGGACTCCTTAAACTTCTGCAATTGGGGAACCCTGTTTGTGGTGCTAAAGTCTCAGCCATTTTCCTCCCATCCCTGTTCCTCATCGCTATCACTTGTTTAATTAGCTTATTGAGGAAGACTGACAAACCTGGGTCATTGCTGTCAAGTTTCAAGCTCTGAACAGTAGTAAGTCCAGTAGCAATTTCTGTGATCCCATCTCTCAAGGAGAGAAGGGGGTTCATTTGTCTATCAGTTGAATGGAATGCACTCCACCATGGTCTGTTGGCCAAGTGTGGGCAGAGAGAGGAGGAGGCAGCTGGTCACATGAAAGCTAAACAGAGGTTAGTGGTGCTCAGTTAGTGGAGGCCATGAGCTTAGTCCATGAGATGCTGCCACTCACGTTGGGGGTGGATCATCTTCCTGCTCAGTTAAAGCTTTTTTATTTTATTTTATTTTATTTTATTTTTATTTTATTTTATTTTATTTTATTTTATTTTATTGAGACAAGGTATCCCTGTTGCCCCCAGCTGGCCTGGAACTCATTTGTTTACGAGCAGGCTGGCCTTTTGATCTCAGAGGATCTTCCTGCCTCTGCCTCTCAAGTGCTGGGATTAAAGGCCTATGACACCACACCCTTCGCTTTCAGTGAGAGCATTTTTTTGGAAACCACCCCTCAGCTATGTGTCTCCTTGGTGGTTCTAAATTCTGTCACGTTATGATTGACCATTACAGGAATCCTCACCATGAGACCACCAGAGGTGGATCCATTGGAATTGTGTTTAAGGCTTTAGACAAAAGTCACTGGAAAGGGTCTGACCCGGTTGTATATTTCCTGTTTCCTGTTATCCTGAGACAGCCCAGGATATTTAAGCATTGTAACTTGACAGATTCCTAGCCAGTATGCCAGGAATAAATAAAACTTACTCCTAACGGTGTAGGACATATTCATATGCTGTAGAAAGGTGTTAATCAACGGCCTTCATTCTCCCATCTGTGTGTGAACTCAGCTTCCATATTTCTGTATGAGTGCAAAACTATGCTCAAAGGGTTTTTCCCCCCCTTTTCTTTTTGAGACCAGCCTCCCCTTTAGCTCCAGACTGGCCTTGAACTTACAGATCCCCCCTGGTTCTGCCTTATGAGTGCTAGGATTAAAGGCGTGTGCTGCCAAGCCCAACTCAGCAAAGATTATCTTAAACCAACGTGATGGTACTGTCAACTAGAAATGAAATCTACCTTCTAGGTTTTTTTTTTTTAACCTTCTGGGTTTTCTAGATGATGTCTGGGTATGTCTGAGATCGTGGATTGGATTAAAGTGGGACCACGCCCTAGAAGTGGGCAGGGCTATGCAATGCGTGGGGCTTCTGGTCTGAATAAAAAGGAGAAGGCAGCCCAGGTTGGGTCATTAGGAGTCCCAGTCAGTCTCCATCTTACTTGTCTTTGGGCAGGCTCTCGGGTGAAGGACTGGAAGTGGAGATCCCAGGTTTCTGGCTATAGGACAGCCTTTGTCTTGTGATCAGAAGCTTTCTGGATTTGTGTTGTGCTCAGCAGCAACTTGCTCCAGAAAGACTCCCACTTTAGAGTCCTCAAAACCCAGTAGGGAGGTGCCCAGAAAAAGCAAGGGCCAGAGTGGGAGAGCAGGGAGCCACAGAATTGGAGCCACAGAATTGGAGCCAGGAGCAGGGAGCTCAGCCGGCTTGGAGGCGCTGCTTACGTGTGGACTCAGCATCGAGGGGACCAAGGACCTCCACGCAAAGTTGGGGCTAAAACTCATGGAGTTCAGTGCCATCAGGGAAGCCAAGCGAGAAAGGATGGAGCACTGGGAACCCCCGCCTAAGAAGGCTCGTTCTTTCAAGGCAACTACTGGAGGGAGCTCCTCCGAGGACGAAGATGACCAGCACTACGTGCCCTACGTGCCATTGCGGCTGCGTAGACAACTCAGGCTCCAGAAACTGTTGCAGGGAAGAGGCAAACGAGCTGCAGCAGAGACTAGCCAACAGGAACCCGGAAATGACGCCATCCCAATGGGCCCTCAGTCCAAGGTCAGTCTCCTGGATCAGCACCAGCAACTCAAAGAGAAGGCTGAAGCAGAAAAGGAGTCTGCCAAGGAGAAGCAAGCAAGGGAAGAGGAGAAGATTCTGCAGAGTGTGTCTGAGGGGAGGGCCTTGGTGTCTGTGAAGGAAATGGCCAAGGGCATCACATACTCGGATCCCATCAAAACCAGCTGGACTCCCCTGCGCTACCTCCTGAGCATGTCTGAGGGGAGACATGAGCGAGTTCGAAACAAGTTCCGCATCCTGGTAGAGGGAGACTGTATCCCGCCACCCATCAAGAGCTTCAAGGACATGAAGTTTCCTGCAGCCATCCTCCGAGGCCTGAAGAAGAAAGGAATCCTCCACCCAACACGCATTCAAATCCAGGGCATACCCACGGTTCTGTCTGGTCGGGACATGATCGGCATTGCCTTCACAGGGTCAGGCAAGACATTGGTATTTGTGCTGCCTCTCATGATGTTCTGCCTGGAACAAGAGAAACGCCTGCCCTTCTCCAAGCATGAAGGACCTTATGGACTCGTCATCTGCCCCTGTTGAGAGCTGGCCCGGCAGACCCACGACATCCTGGATTATTATTGCCAGTTGCCACAAGATAGCAGCTTCCCAGGCTTGCAGTGTGCTCTCTGCATAGGGGGTGTGTCCATCAGAGAACAGATGGAGATCATCGAGCAAGGTGTGCACATGATGATAGCGACCCCTGGACGCCTTATTGATTTACTGAAGAAGAAAATTGTCAGCCTAGACACCTGCCACTACTTGGCCCTCGATGAGGCTGACCGCATGATCAACATGGGCTTTGAGGGCGACATCTGCACCATCTTCTCCTACTTCAAGGGCCAGCGGCAGACTGTACTCTTCAGTGCCACCATGCCAAAGAAGATTCAGAACTTTGCCAAGAGTGCCCTCATAAAGCCTGTCGTGGTTAATGTGGGGCGTGCCAGCCTGCATATCATCCAGGAAGTGGAATACGTCAAGGAGGAAGCCAAGATGACATACCTGCTCGAGTGTCTGCAGAAGACACCCCCACCAGTGCTCATCTTTGCAGAGAAGAAAGCAGATGTGGATACCATCCATGAATATCTACTGCTCAAGGGGGTGGAAGCTGTGGCCATTCATGGAGGCAGAGACCACGATGAACGAACCAAGGCCATCGAGGCATTCCGGGAGGTAAAGAAGGATGTCCTAGTGGCCACAGATGTGGCCTCCAAGGGCCTGGACTTCCCTGACATCCAACATGTCATCAATTATGACATGCTGGAGGAAATTGAGAACTATGTGCACCGAATTTGCTGCACTGTGCGCTCGGGAAACACTGGCGTGGCCACCACCTTTGTCAACAAGTCCTGTGATGAGTCGGTCCTCAGGGACCTCAAGGCCTTGCTCCTGGAGGCCAAGCAGAAGGTGCCCCCTGTGCTGCAAGCACTGCCGTGTCAGAATGAGTCCATGCTGGGAATCCAAGGAGAGTGCGGCTGTGCCTTCTGTGGGGGCCTGTGCCACCGAATCACCAACTGCCCCAAACTGGGGGCTATGCAGACCAAGCAGCTCACCAACATTGGACACAAAGACTACCTGGCCCACAGCTCGATAGACTTCTAAACCACCGTGCTTCCCTCTTCTCTCCATGAGGCCTCAGTCCCAAGACCACCATGCTCAAGGATCAGTACCCAGGAGAAGCAGCCAGCATCTTGGGCCCAGCTCAGAGCTGCCCAGAGTTACTATTTTTATTCTCATCCCCAGTGGGCATTTAAACACAAGCTCCCTCTGATGGTTGGCCTTGTAAGGTTGATGAGGTTTTGAATAAAGGAAACCAACCTCTGGGCATGTCTGAGGGAGTATGCATAAAGAATGGGTTGACTGAGGAAGACCTGCCCTAACTGTGGGTGGGATCATTCTGTAGGCTGGCATCCTGGACAAAAAGGAGAGAGCTGGCAGAACACACAGGTCACTCCTCTGCAGGCTGTGTAAATGGCTGCTTCATGTTTCCTGTACCCATCACTTCCAGACCTGGTGTCTGCATCCCCCCCCCACCTTGAGTTCAGCCTACTGGAACAGTCCAAAGACTGCGGTTCTCTCAGGAATCTCGTGCTGGAAGCAGCAAATCCTCAAACCCTGTGGGCATCTGACTGGGAACTTACAGTAAGAACTTGTGAGTGGTTATCTGGAGACAACTTTTCAGAGGAACTTGCAGGAAAGGCTAGCCCAGACAATGGTCAGGGGAGACCATACCTTGGCAGAATGCTTATACATCTCTGCCTATGTAAATCTTCCCCTTCATAGGAAGCCCCTGAAAGTGATGTGTTGGGGAGGGTCTCTAGCCCTTTGTCTCTTTCCCGGTGTGACCACATTGAATAAATCAGTTTGGAGCTTTTCACTATTGGCTCTCAAATTTACTGACCTGAGGAAAGATGGGTGAACACTATTTGAGGGTTATTAGGCACAGGTTCTGCTCCCAATTCTTGTATCAGTAAGAGATGATACCCTCAGAATTTGAGTGAAAATAAAAGCCTTAAGTTAATTTTGTTAGGCATTTTATCACAGGGAAAAATAAACCACTTTGGTAATCAGAACACACGGCTCCTATCAAGGGCTTTCTTCTGTGCTCAGCAGCTTTGTTCCCTGGAACCATGCTTTCTAGAATGTTAAGACTGTTTCACCCTTGATTTTGCATAGATTATACACCAAAATTTAAAGTAATTCTATAATCATTGTAGTTGAAAGCTGTAGTCCAGAACATTGACAAAAAGTTCTTAGAAAAAAACAAGACTCTTGGTTGGTAGTGGGCATTGATTAAAATTCATTTGCCCACAGCTGAACGATTGTTCTGCTTAAAGTGGGTGGGTTGTTAGTTCCCAGAGTATGTGCATGCAAAAGGATATGAACCTTGCCTCAGACTCCTCAGCCCAGTCTCATGAGAAATGAATCTCCCTGATTCTTTGATACCTGCTTCCTCTAGGACCCACCTTAGCCTCTGCTCTGGTAGGAGAGGAAGATGACATTACTTTCTCAGTGTGAATAAATTGGCCACGCTGGCTCCCACCCACAGGTTTTGCCTTCTAAGGATTCCCTCAAGCAAATGCCAGGCCATTGAGTGAACCAGGAGTTGGAGGCCAGAGAAGGTTGTTTGTAAGCAAGCCACAGTTTGAGTCAGGGCACTGTTGCTAGAGGGGGTCTCCTGTGGCCTGAGATGCAATGACCAGGTTCTATTGGGACTTGAATTAGCCAAGACGCATGTTACTGGAGTCAGGATTCCCTCTTAATAAAACTAAGCTTGCAAATTTTTCTAAAAAACATTCAACTGAAACTCTAGGACTAGATCAGGCAAGCTGTAAATCCTCTCAGATGCTGGGAAGACATGGAGATGAAGAGGGACTGTCGTTCTTTTGAATTAGTGTCTGAAAGCACTGTAGAATCCCAGAGTCTAGAGCAACTCAAATAGGTTACACCAGACAATGGAATCACAGAGTTACTTTCATTCCAATGCACTACAAATCACATAAGCCCTTTCCCTACTTATTGGGTACACCTCTTTGAAGCTTGAGGCAAAGTTTTTGGTAACCTGCTCACTGATAAATTTTCATGTATGCGAAGATTGATAAACCACAATACTAACCCCCAAGGATAGTGAAATAATGATTATTTCTGTCCCCAGGCACTACACACTTCAAAATTTATTTATGTTTTCTATGTAAGACATTTGACCACTAAGCAAAACAACTTTAGAGTGAATAGATAGGCATTTTGCCAAACCCATGTAAAACATCTCTGCACATCTGGAGTCTTGGTCACCCAGGACCTTCCCCAAGACTTGTTAGGACACTTCAAAGCTTTTTGCTTTATAGTGGTATATTTAAAATTACTGTACCATCTATATAAATGGGTATAAATATTGAATATATCATGACTTACAATAACTAAGGACAAATCTTTTAGGACACGTTTTATGGCTATCTGCAGTATAGAATGTTTAAGCTAGTCAATGATACAGAATTGTTAATTATCAGCCCACCTCTGACTTGTACTGGAATCCCAGTTACAGATATTAGATTAAATGGACACAAATCTCTGTATATGCAGGACTTTTGACGACTAAGTAAATAAAGCATCTTTGGAAAGAACAGACAGGCTTTTTCCAAAACCCATGTAATATCTCTCTGGACATCGAGAGAGAACTGGTCATCTAGAACCCACCCCCAGTCTTGGGAGGATACTTCAAAGTTTATACTTTATAGTGGTATAGTCAAAATAACTGTTCCATCCATCCATCTATCCATCTTATCTTATCTATCTTATCTATCTATCTGGGCATAAATACAGACTACATCATAAATTATAGTAACTAGAAGTAAATCTCTCAGGAAAGGTTAGTCTCATGGTATCAACTAATAGCCCCCTGGATAAGATTAAAATGAATGTCTAAGGCCTGCCGAGATGCCTGGTGGTTAAAAGCACCAACTGCTTTTGCAGAGGACCTGGGTTCGATCCCTAGCACCCACATGGCTTCTGAGAACCATCTGTAACTCCAATTCCAGGAGAACTCCAGTTCCGGGGGAATCCGACACCCTCTTCTGACCTCCGCCACATTGCACGACATGGGTGCACAAACCTACATGCAGACAGTACATTCAAACACATAAAATAAATAAAATTTAAAAAAAATTAATAAAATGAATGTCTAGCTCCAGAATAAAAAAAATAGTAATATTCTTAAACTAGTTAAGGATTCAGAATTCTTGTTAAATTTCAACCCACCCCTGACTTGTACTGGTCCCAGTCTCAGCTATTAGATTAAAAGGACACAAATGTTTTTCATGTTTCTCTGTATTATACAAGTGACAATTCTAAAAATTTCTTTTCTATATGAAGAGATCACTTGGCACAGGAAAGCTGGGTTCTACCTCCTTGAACCAACCAGTGGTATGCAGTCCTGAGGAAGTCTGAAGGGGTGTGGTAAACCGCTTCATCTTGGTTCCTGTTTATAGGTCTGTGATATAACTCCTCCATTCTGGAAAACCATAAATCAGAATTTAGGGGTCTGGGAATTCAGAGGCTGTTCAGAGTATAGTGACAATTTACAAAAACAGGGGGGAAGGAACACACGTCCTCCCTCCAGGATCCAATTTTGCCTTACAGTGACATAAGAAACATCAGTGGATGAAGGTTTCAGTGCCAGTTCTGGGCTGCCCTGCCAGGAGCTGTTGGCCAGGTCTCTGAAGCTTCACAATGGACTTTTTGTGCTATGCTTTTACATGACAAAGAAGATGTAGTGCAATAGTGGCAGCCTTGATACGTGTGCACCTGGAAAGAACAATTTAAAAACCCAGTTTGATCTCTCTGGTGGATGACACAGGACTGACACTGTAGGCTTCATGCCTCCTAATGTCAGGGACTACCTACCATATTGGAAAGTTATTCGTATCCCTTGGTCAAAGAGTTATAATTCCCCAGCCAAGATATCTCCAAGCATGTGTGTCTGTACCCATAGAATATCTTGTTACAATTTTAATATGTGTTGATATTTGTCTTTTATTACTAGAATTAAAAGGAGACTCCTAGATGATTCACTCTGTCATAAACAGAAAATGGAGAGTCTCAAGCATTTGTCTTGTCTCCTCAGAAAGGAAAAAGAGAAGGGGAAAGAGGAAGAAGAAAAAAATCCCTGGATCTTCTCTCATTCTCCTCCCCTGCAAAGCCCAGGGACTCTTAGAAGAGGTGGGCGTGCCAGATTGTAAGGGCCTAGGAGATGGATGAATTGTGAGATTACAGCAAACATAGACTGGATTTTGTTCTTTTCCTTTCATGTGCTCATCATGTTTGTGTAAGCATACCTCTTCAGTTGGGCTTGGGTTGTACAAAAACTGGACAGAGATGTAATTGAACTGATATGGACAGTCCTCATGTTTGTTGCCTAAGTGTACTTACTGCTTAAATAAAGAAAAAGTGAAAAAGAAACCTGCAGTCTTGAGAGAAAGCAGTGCATAAGCAGAGGGCAGGGAAGGCAGGCTTCGGATGTGGGGTAGTGGCCAAGGCAGAGGTGGCACTTTGACTTAGAACTCAGAAAAGCAAGCAGGTTGTGCAGGAGGATGTGTAAGCAAATGCCCCAAGGGTGTGTTTTCTGGAAAAGTACATCATCTGATTAAGGGGATTTCTCCTCCCATCTACTTGACAGCACTTCAGGAGACTTAGCTTTCCTGGGAGGGCCTCTTAGCCAGGTGATTGAC
This sequence comes from Rhizomys pruinosus, assembly GCA_009823505.1. NCBI lineage: Eukaryota > Metazoa > Chordata > Mammalia > Rodentia > Spalacidae > Rhizomys > Rhizomys pruinosus. The sequence continues at coordinate 47,204 of VZQC01002213.1, forward strand.
AGGTCCTGTGAAGACTCTTAAGGGGACAATATCACAGAATCTTAGAATGTCAGGGTTCTACCCAGGCTAAGAGGGAGAACTCAGATTTCTGTTCTTTTTGTAAGAAAGCAGCTTTCTTTAATGTCTTTCAGCTTCAGTTGTCAACTTGGCAAACGGGTGGAGGATCCTCAGCTGAGATACTGCCACCATTGGCTTGGACTGTGGCCAAGTCTGTATGAAGTTTTCTGGGATCTTGGGTAATTGGGGGGCAGCCCACAGAGGCCAGTCCCTTTCCCTGAAGGTGGTCCTGTGTTAAGACAGCAGATTGAGCACAGGGCAGGGGACCAAGCCAATAAGGAGCATTCCTCCATGATCTGTGCCCCAGGTTCCTGCCCTGAGCTCCTGCCCTGAGCTCCTACCCTGGCTCCCCTCAATGAGCTGTAAGCTCTAAAATGAAATGAACCCCTTTCCTCCCCAAGATGCTTTTTGTCAGTATCACAGCAGTAGCAAGCTAACCCAGACAGCCCTTGACACAGTCCTGGTCCCTCCGACCTTTTATATGATAAATGAGAGTAGGGTCTACACTGATCAAGGATGGGTTCCATACTCAATAGCTTCCAACTTGGCCAAGGGCTGTCTTAGACTAAAACAGAAGGCCCAAGCTCCCTAGTGACCTGTGGCAGTACTGAACTAGCCAGGCACAGAACATTTTAAATCCAGAGTGTGGTCAATCCTGCTAATCAACTTGAAAACTTGCTGCAGGAACAAGAGTTTCAGACATAGCATTTATCAGAAGCAGGCTGGGAATTTGGAGAAGTGACTGCTGTGCTCCAGGTACAAGCTTGGGTTCCTCATTAGAGACCAACTCTGGAACAGTGCCAGGCAAGCATCTTTTAAGTCTAGATGCTTCTAGGTTGAGTTCCTACACTCGGGTACTCTGAACTCGAGGAAAGCATACTGGTAGAGGTTTGCAAAGCCCTTCCTCACAGCCCTTTGAATTGATGATTAGCTGTCCATTAAGATCCCGCAAGAGCCAGGTGTGCTGCTGCATGCCACTAATCCCAGACCTTGGGAGGCAGAGGCAGGCTGATCTGAGATCAAGTCTACATACTGAGCTCCAGGGTCAGCTGGTCCTACAGGGTCCCTGCCTCAAAAAGAAAAAAAATTACTACACAGACCAAATGCTCCTGGCCTTAGGTACAATTGTTAGCCATGTCAAGTTACTTTACTACCTTTTAAAAACTAGTAACACCCACTGACTGCAGCTGGTTACAATTTCAGTGTGCCTTAATTCATCTTTGACCATGTAACTTCCCCTTTCCACAGTTCTGAGCTTATCTGAGTGTCTTACAACACCTAGTGAGATGTCTTCAACAAAGGAGGATTTTAAGTTTGGTAGAACGAGATATCAGATAACTACCACCTGTCAAGGACGTATCTGCTGGCTTCTGCCCTTGACTAGTCTCAGGCAGGCACCTGACACTGACAAAGCCAAACTATGAATTGAACCCAGTGTTTCCTCAGCACAACTACAGCATTTGGATGAATCACCCTCAGACAGTCAGGATTGGAGCTAAGAGTGGGTGGGGTCAGAGACAAGTGTGAAGGGACCATAGCAGAGGTGCCAGATGGACTGAACCTGAGAGAGAAAGAAGAGCAGGCCCGAGGACAGGAAGGAGCCAATGGGGCAAGGACAGGGTGCCCAGGAAAGAATGCTGAACCCCTTCCAGACTTGCTTTTGAGACAGTGCCTCATGTAGCCAGGCTGGTTGCGATGACCCCTGCCTCCCAGGATGACCTTCAACTACTGGTCTTTCTACTTCTACCTTCCAAGTTCTGGGCTCACAGGTGTGCATTGTCACAACATGCATGAACCCAGGGCTTCTGCATGCTACGCTAGCATTTTCAACCAGCCACACACACACACCTTCTCAACGCTGACTTTTGGTGCTTTTCAGCCTCAAGTTAGAAACTCATCTCCTAAGTGAATTCATAGTTTCGTGTTGACAGCCATGCGCATCTGCAAGGGCCAGGCAATAACAACCCGATCTATGTTTGATATTCCTTTAGAATGGTTACTCTATTGCCATGGAACTTAAGAACAGTCCAGAGTGGCTGTAGACTGGAGAGGAGTGCTCCTACCCAACACAGGGCCCTGGACTTTATGCCTAGCACTGCAAAAATGAGTGGCTGGAAAAATAAGGGAGACTAAGATGTGTACTCAGTGACTCAATGGGCAGAAAATCATGAGTATGACTAAGATAATCCAGGAAGAGGTGGAGATGGCAGTAAATGTGAGATTGAGACCAAAGGGGTTTTCTAATAGGATTTCCTTTTTTTGAAGCCCTGGGGATTTGTCTCTGGCCTTCCCACATGCAAAACAGGTGATGTACCAGGAGTCCCAGGTCATGATGGGCCTGGAGGCTACCCAGTGTAATATTGGAGAAGATGGGAGTGGAGGTGGGGGTGGGGTGGGGGTGGGGTGGGGGCAGTTCTTGGCAGGAAGAGTGAGAAGGTGCGCACAAGCAGACTCAAACTCTGGACTGGACTCCTTAACCTCTTGTCATGAGAAGAGAAGGTCCTCACTATTCACAAACCACCCATTCTCTAATCACAGCTCCATCTAGATTTGTTTGTTTTGCCTGTTATTTTGAAATAGGGTCTCCCTGTAGCTCCAGCTGTGCTGGAACTCAAAAGATCTTCCTGCCTCTGCCTTCTGAGCACTGGGATTAAAGGCATGCACCATCACACCTGGCTCCATAGATTTTTATCTTAAGAACTAATAAAACATTTGCACAAGGGACCCACAGCTCACAGCTGGTCTCACTGTGACTGTCAAGGACTTGGAATGATCACATCCTTTATGAAGGCTCTTCACCCTGGGATTCCCCATGTAAGGGGAAAATACAGAGCTGGATAAGTTTGGTACAAAGTTTCATTATGAATTAAATAAATGTGGTTAGGCAGCATAAGAAATCCACACAATTAAATAGTATAGTTCCAAAGAATATTCACAATCTAGAATCTTATTCAGAACATTCTTTGAAGTAGGCCATGGTGGCACACACCTTTAATCACAGCACTCTGGAGGCAGAGGCAGGTACATCTCTGTGTTCAAGGCCAGCCTGGTCTACAAAGTGAGCTATGGGACTACTGGGAGACCCTGTCTCAAGCACCAAAATAATCCTTCAGCAACAGCTCCTCCCACTTGTCCAATGTCTCAGACTCCATTATGCAAAAGAGAAGGGTGCAGGATCAACTTAACATCCAACAGAATTACCGTATTTTTTCCTATTTTTTTTCTTTTCTTGTCCTTGTCTCAAATCATTATTCTTTTTTTTTTTTTTTTTTTTTTTTTTTTTTGGTCTTTTCGAGACAGGGCTCTTCCCTGTAGCCCCAGCTGTCCTGGGAACTCACATTGATAGACCAGGCTGGCCTTGAACTAATAAGGACCCGCCTGCCTCTGCCTCCCAAGTGCTAGGATCAAATCATTATTTTTTAAACATTAGGGAGAATCACGAAGAAGCCCAAGTCTGTGAAAGGGTCACATCTTCTTGGCTTTGAAGTGAGCATGGGCTCTTTGTGGGTCACCATGCTGATGTACCTGCGGTTCCACAGACACCGCAGGGCTGGCCTCATCTGTTCTTGGAGAAAGAATCTTGACTGGTTTTCACTGCAGGGCACAACTGGATATTGGTGACATCCTTCAGGCTAGGACTAGGTGACCTGCGAATCTCAGGAGGTGTACCTGGTAGTTTGGGATTGTGGAGCCTCTGCCTGTCTCTTCCATGTACTGGAGTGCTCTTAGCGAGGCTAGTGACTGGTCTGTCTGACACTCTGGTGAGGTCTGGGGAGCACTTGCACACGGGGGCAGGTGGGGCTCCTCAGAATCGTCCCGGGAACTGGAGTCTCAGGGGCTCACCAAGAAGCCTCGCCTCTGCTATCCCTGTGGCTGCTCTCCCTGTTCTGGTAACTGCTCAGTTTCTGTCTGAAGGGGGTTAGGTGAATGCCCTCTGTTCTGGTTTGTCTTCCATTGCTATGACAAAACACTCCAACCAATACCAACTTGGGGAGGAAAGGGTTTATTCAGCTTACATCTCCTGTGTCAGAGTTCATCACTCAGGGAGCCCAAGGTAGGAACTCAGGGCAGGAACCTGGAGGCAGGAGCTGAAGCACAGGCCATGGAGGAATGCTGTTCACTGGCTTGCTCCCCTGGCTCATGCCCAGCCTGCCTTCTTATATGGTACACAACAACCTGCCCAGGGTGGCACCACTCATTGTGGGCTGGGTCCTCCCACACTGCTCCACAATCAGACAATACTCCACAGATGTGGCCACAGGCCAATCCAATGGTGTCAATTCCCCAACTGAGGCTCCCTCAACCCAGGTGTGTCAAGTTGACACTAAAGCTATCTAGCACACCCTCTCCCAAACTGAGGTTGTAAGCATCACTTCCACCCACAGAGTGGCCCAGCTTTGGGGGGATGGAAGTCTGCTTGTGCATGCCTTTGCAACTTCTTAGCTTCGAGGATCCAGAGCTGCTCCTCCGGGCCCTTCTGACTGCATGTGGATGCGTGCATTTGATGTTCAGATTTGGGAGTCTGAGCTGATAGCTCTTTGTCTGGGCAGTCTTTCCTGGAAGGAGCTGGTCTAGATGACAGGTTAGCATGGGCCTTGCTGCACAGGCAAACTTCTGGGTCTCCATATTTAAGCATGAGCAAGTAAACAGTTGGGACTCCACACTGAGTTCTTCCCCTTCAAAAGACCGTCCTGCCCAGTGATGGGCTTCACAATCTCCCAGCACATTCATAGGGCTGGCATCACTAAATTCTTTAAGTGCTGATGGAGAATAACAGGACTAGGTAAGACGTGGCCAGTAGACTTGGCTTCACCTGAACTGAAGCTGCTCCTCAGTGTGTGCAGAGGAGCAGGAGGGACTGGTTCTTCTGTTTGGAAGAAGTGGTTAGTTCCTTGAAGAGGAATTTGCAGTCAGACCTTCAGAGATGAATCCCTGGTGATGTCGTCGCTGCTGGAGACCTCTCCCAAGGGACACACTCCCTGGTCTGAAGGGCCTGACATGGTGGTGCAGGCCTTTAATCCTAATCCCAGCACTCAGGAGGCAGAGGAAGGTGGATCTGAGTTAAAGGCCAGCCTGGTTTACATAGGAGTTCCAGGACAGCTGGGGCTACACGGAGACCCTGTCTCAATAATAATAATAATAATAATAATAATAATAATAAAGCTTTAACTGAGCAGGAAGATGACCCACCCCCAATGTGAGTGGCAGCATCTCATGCACTAAGCTCATGGACTCCACTAACTGAGCACCATTCACCTTTGTTTAGCTTTCATGTGACCAGCTGCCTCCTCCTCTCTCTGCCGACACTTGGCCACCAGACCATGGTGGAGTGCATTCCATTCAACTGATGGCCAAATGAACCCCCTTCTCTCCTTGAGAGATGGGATCACAGAAATTGCTACTGGACTTACTACTGTTCAGAGCTTGAAACTTGACAGCAATGACCCAGGTTTGTCAGTCTTCCTCAATAAGCTAATTAAACAAGTGATATGGATGAGGACAGGGATGGGAGGAAATGGCTGAGACTTTAGGCACACACAGGGTTCCCCAATGCAGATGTTTTAGGATGTCCTTGGTTCTTTGCTCAGCACTGTCAGAAGTACATCTGGTATCTTCTGCTCTTAAATTAGTTTCCTTTCCTGGAAGCTATACATGAGGGTGTGATTAGAACTCCAGACACAAATCCCTTCTAGTGAACAGCTATAGAATTTGTTTCCTAATGGGTTAGATCTAATGCTCAATTTTCAGTCCATTCCCTAAATTGTAGTTACCTCTTCAGAGAGGGGATGTTTCCCTTAGGCTTGATCAGGACTCTGTTGAGGCTCATTAAGGGGACTCTTTCCTCTGGCCAAAAGAATGGACTTTACCTTCCCCTTGCCTAGAGACTGAACACTCCAAGCTACCCCAAAGCACAAATTAATCCAGCTGTGTTGCCCATCACCTGGTAGAGACTACTCCTCAGGAAAGCTAATTCATCTTAAGCCATACTGGAGAGATGGGAAGAATAATTAGGCCTTGAATGAGGTCATGTACTTTGGCTTCCCAAAACCCAGCCTCGGTGAGGTCACCTTCCCTGGACCCCCATGTGGCTGGGATAAGCCTGCCTGCTTTTCTGAATTCCTCAGGTAAGCATAACTTTTCTTTTTCCTTTGTCTTTGGGTATTGTCATCAGTCTATGCTGCCCATGCTTTCCTAGCACCATGAGCTTCCTTTCTCTCAGAAGCTGCCTTCCCCCTTCCTCCATGTGTCTGTTAAGGATAGAATGGGTTTCTCTTCCTCCATGTGTCTGTTATGGATGTAATGGGTTTCTCTTCCTCCATGTGTCTGTTAAGGATGGAATGGGTTTCTCTTCCTCCATGTGTCTGTTAAGGATGGAATGGGTTTCTCTTCCTCCATGTGTCTGTTAACGATGGAATGGGTTTCTCTTCCTCCATGTGTCTGTTATAGATGGAATGGGTTTCTCTTCCTCCATGTGTCTGTTATGGATGCTATGGGTTTCTCTTCCTCTTAGATTTACAGGCAGATGGACTCCCCTAGGGCTTTCCCTTTTTTTCTTCTTCTTCTTCTTTTCATGACAGGGTCTCCCTGTAGCCCCAGATGTCTTAGAACTCACTCTGTAGCCCAGGCTGGCCTTGAACTCACAAAAATCCACCTGCCTCTGCCTCCCAAGTGCTAGGATTAAAGTTGTGTGCCACCATGGTCAGCTTGGGCTTTGCTTTTAACTGATGAATTGTCCTTACTATTCCTTATGAGTCCCTTATATTATTAAGCAGACCAAGAACCCTAGAGGAACCCCATTTCTTGGGAACGTGGCACCCATATTGAAAAGCAGAATCAGCCAACTTTGGGTATGTTGGGAAGAACAAAGATACCCTGTGACAGTCTCCCAATTTCATCTTCGGGGTGTTGAGATTCTGTGTAAGCTTAGGCTGAAGCAGGGAGTCAGATGCACACCCTTCCCCAGCCCAGTGTCTGGCTGGAAGCAAGAGCAAATCTCCAGGTCACCACAGCAAGGGCTGTGTGCCTGGGGCTCCTGGAACACCAGCTGTGGTATCCCTGGCTGCTGCTGTGACTTAGGTGCTGGCCTCTTCCAAAGCTCCACCAGGTTCTCAGAGTGGTTCAGTCCACTTTCACCAATTGCAAACACTTCCCCAGTGAGGCTGCAGGGGTCAGTCTGCTCTTCTGTGTCTCCCCTGGGCATATCAGGCTGGGTGACTTCATTATCCTCTGGAGCACTTGTGGGGCTCCTGGCCCAAGGGCTCAGTTCAGTCCTGTGGTTCATGGTTGGAGTTGGTCCCCACAGGGAACATTATGGGCCTCATGCCTGCCAAATTATGGGCCAAGGTGACAGTCAAGCACACCAAGAAACATGGGATGATTATCTTCTTGAGGCCTGAGTCAGCCAGAACCTCAGCTGCAATGGGCAACCTAAAGAGCTTCTTGAAAGTCTTACTTGCCTTGTGTGAGGGGTGGTGCCTCTAGTAGCACTGCGAGCCCATAGCTTCTGGAGAGTTCACTGCTGGTGGTCTGATTCCATGTCCCGGATCAAGTCCAAGCAGCTGCTTGAGGTTTTGGGGGACGACTGGGCAGTTAGTCTCTGCTTTCTGCTCATGTCGGGCAGATGTGCAGGGAGGGGCGGGCACGTCCTGTCAGGCTTGCAAAGGCCTTGGCAGAATGCACTGGCTCCAGAAGAGTCACCACTTGGATTTTGAAACTGCCGGATGAGAATCATCAGGGAAAATAAAGGAGTTTTGCAGAAAGAGGGCGTGGTAGTGCATAGCTTTAGTGGAGCATAGGAGTCGGGCAGGCATCTGAGGTTTGGCCATCCTGGTCCAGATGCTGCAAAGCTGACTCCAACACTGCATATTCTGGGCTCCTGTGCAGTGCTGAGGCAGATTCTGCAGCCATCCTCCACAGTGAACTTAGAACTGGAATTGGGCTCATTTGAAAAGTAGCAGACCCATTTCTAAATGCCCTTGGCTTCAGGTTCATGTTCCTGGTGGGTGGAGAAATGAGCCTGATAGGCAGCTGAAGTTCCTGTAACCAAACTACAGGGAAACTCCTACCAGCCCGCCAGCGCTGCTTCAGTGGTTTCTAAATTCTCAGCCGCCATTCTTTCCTTTTGCGTTCCTTTTACTGTCTGCTTCCCCCTTTCCCATGCTCACTGTTTATCTGAATGTCTTACAACCCTTAGTTGTCTTCAACTAAGCACAGGTTCAGCATTAGTGGCAAGAAATGCCACATGAGCACACCCAGTTTCCTAAGGAAGTAAGGTCTGGATTTGAACACGTCCAGGTCAACACTTTCTCTATGGAGAATTCATCCCCAGCATCCTTCCCTGTAGCATAAAGACTTATTGCCCAGCTTCTCCCTGTCACCCAGCAGTGATGACCTCCTGCATTCAAAGTTATGATCTCCATGGTCAGGAGTTACAACCACCTGGGAAGTCAGGGGTGTTTCCTATCTCTGGGGATGTAGGGGTCATTATGACACCAGGAGGATTCTGTCTCTCCAATCCAGGCCTCCCAGTGGTATTGGATGTCCCCTGATAGAAGGACTAGCAGCCATTAGTGGGACAGGCATCAAATTGGAGGGTTTGAATTCCTTTTTCAAACCTTGGTTTGCCCCAGAGCATTGATTTACACCCATACCTACCATATACATATTCTAATACACAAAGCAGTTCCAATTCTGTGTAACATTTTTTTTAAGCCGATGGTCTTAATACATTGAAACAAGAATAGAATCCATAATTTAAGGACATTAAATGATATAATGCAAATCCTTTTGATAAGAACAGCAATGTATGCAACAGCAAAATAAAACAATATGTTCTACACATCAGCATAGGCTGTGAAAGCCTAATCCCAAATTTATCATTTATGAGTCCCTACTATTGTGTTGTTGATTCAGAAAGACAGCTTTTTGTTTTTGTTTCTTTGTTTGGGATCTACTTTGGAGACAGGATCTTCCTATAGCCCCAGCTGGCATGGAACTCTGAGTTCAAAGCCAGCCTAATCTGCACAGATCTACCTGCCCCTGCTTCCTGTGTGCTGGGACTAAAAAGGTGGCCCACTGCAACCATCTTGTTTTTTTAATCCTGATGGGTTTGGTGGCACAGGCCTTTAGTAATTAGTTTTTATTACATATTTTTATTACATATTTACCTATACATGAGTACAGGATGTGAGAGTTTTTAAAATGTCATTCTAGGGGCTGGAAAGAGGCACCCCATTCAATTCTCAGCACCCATGTGTCAACTAACAACCATTTGTAATTCCAGTTATAGGGGCATCCAACACCCTCTTCTGACCACCCAAGGCACTGCACAACACTCATGCACTTATATACAGCAGGCAATAAATTGATACACACATAAATTATATATATGAGAGAGAGAGAGTCTCCCTATAGCCCCAGCTGGCCTGGAACTCACTCTGTAGACCAGGCTGGCCTCTAACTCAGAGGTCCGCCTGCCTCTGCCACCCAAGCACTAGGATTAGAGGTGCAGGCCTCTACACTCAGCTTAAAGATGGTTCTTAGTCCCCATGTGGGTTCCAGGAATCGAACCTGGGTCCTTTTCAAGAGCTGTCAGTGTTCTTAACCACTAAGCCATCTCTCAATGCCTAGATTCGTTTTCCTTTTACTATATAATATTTAAAAATTGTCTACATGTGTATCTTCTCATGTGTGATTGTAGTGCATAAGAGGCCATGGATGCCTGGAAGCTGGAGTCACAGGCTCTTGAGAGCTTCCAAACATGGGGATAGGGACTGAATCCAAGTCCTTTGCAAGACCACTAGATGCTCTTATCCCCTGGGCCACCTCTCCAATCTCCTTAGTAAGCTCTTCAGAAATAGCATACATCTTTACTAATAATTTAAAAACATGGCAGGTACCACTGTAGTGTTTCAAGAGCATGTTGCATACCCTGAGTTGCTTTTGTTGTTGAGTTTTCATCTTGAGCTGTTTGTTCTCTCCTTCTGCTGTGTAACATTTAAATGACTTTTTCTTTGGACATTTGCCTATAACCACATTTTTGCCAGTTGTGAACTTTTTGTGAGGATTAAATGGCCCTGTCTTGTCCTCTCCATTGCAGGCCTGACAGTGCTGGGGACACAATTTAACTAAGACTCTGATTCTGCCATGTCTACAGCAGGAGGGGAGGAGATCTCCAGTGTCCTAGAAAGGCCTGTGCTGTGTAACGCTGACCACACTGGAGCGGTCCATGTGCAGAGTCTGCTACGGAATGGCTGTGCCCACTCCTGGCAAAGCTGTGGTTCCCACCTGACAATCAGGATGCCTATGACGAAGACTTTCGGTCCCTTGGGCCCCTTCTCTGCTTCCATGTTTTGAAGGCTGAGGCACAGGCTGCTGTACAGGCTCAGCAGGTCCACAGGCCCATATTCCCCAAGCAGTTCTCAATGGGAGACTTTGTGGTGGAGTTTGAGGGAGACCTTGTGGTCATCTCAGACTCTGAGAAGTGGGAGGTTGTGTGGTTGGTACAGCAGCCCTCGCCTGACTACTGCATGAACTACTGCCAGTATCTGTGCAGAGCCACTGCATGGAGGGCACAAGGGAGACATTGAGACTGGGGAGCCTAATGAGCCATGTACAAGGGTGGGAACTGCTGGTCAAAGTGCACACCATCCTTGGCCTGCCCCACCCTGTCCTCATGGAGTCAGGAGACCTTGAGACTGGGGAGGAACTTCTGTGTACAGTGGGGACTCCCCACATTGTACCTGACCCGTGCCCCTGACCTGCGGCTACCACAGTGCTTCCCTTTTTAGTTTTTGTTACTTTTCCTAAATTGAAAATGCTGCAGTGCAAAATGTTGATGGGGAAAATCTTCAGAATACTCTGTGAAAATCTCATCCACCACAGAGATCCCCCTACCTCTGCCCCTGGAGTTCTGGGATTGAAGGCTTGCTCTACCACACATGGCTAAGTCCAGCCTTTTGTGCAGGAGGAAATTGCTTTCCCTTAATGAGTGTCCACAGAGCCCTGATCAAGGCTACTGGAACATGCCCCTCTCTGAAGAGGTAACGCTAACATTTAGGAGAAGGGCTGAAAGTTGAGTAATAGATCTAACCTGCTTTACCAAGACAATCTAGAGATGCAATTCTACAGCTCTTCACCAGAAGGGATTTGTGTCTGAAGTTCTAAGCACATCCTCATGTGTAGCCTCCAGGCAAGGACGATCAGGTGGGAATGGATGGCACACCAGAGTTTCCTTCTGGCACTCCTAGTCTGAAGACCAAGCTCACTCCTGAATCTCCTGCTTTGGGATCCCTGTGCATAAACTGCCAGTCATTCCCATCCCCTGTCCTCAGGAGCATTACTTGTTTAATTGGCTTATTGAGGAAGACTGGCTGAGCCTGGTCTATTAGAGCTCTCAGGGCCCAGGCTCAGAACTCCAGGAACACTTACCAGATGCTTCTCAAGGAGCAATTTAAGGGAGGAAAGGGTTTGTTTGTCTAACAGTGGGTGGGAAAGCACTCCATCATGCTGTGCTGGGGAAGGTTTGGCAAGGGGAGGTCACATTGTAACAGAATCCTGGAACCCAGTGGGTGCCACCTACATCTGCAGAATTGCACTCAGACAGCAATAATGAAATGTTGCCACATTTTTAAACCAGAGTGATATTATTACTTATTATTTTGGTCTTTTTGAGACAGGGTCTCCAGGTAGCCCCAGCTGTCCTGGCACATGCTCTGTAGACCAGGCTGGCCTTGAACTCACAAAGATCCCCCTGCCTCTGCCCAGGAGAGCTAGGAAAGTGATGTTGTTATTAATTAGACACGATCCAGATAAACCTAGAAAACAGAATGTGTGGGCATGTGTGAGAGGGAGTGTTTGGATTGGATTAAAGTAGGAGGACACAGCCTAGAAGTGGGCGGTGCCATACCGTGGGCGGGGCTTCTGGACTGAATGAAAAGGAGGAGGCAGCTCAGGTCAGGTCATCAGGAGTCCCAGTCAGTCTCCATCTTGCTTGCCCTTTGGGCAGGCTCTCAGTTGAAGGATTGGAAGCTGGAAATCCGGGTTTCTGGCAATGGGACAGCTCTGTCTGTCAATCCACAAGCTTTCTGTTTTTGTGTCATTGTGCTTCAGCATCACCTGGACCCAGAAACACTCCCACCAGGAGTCTTCAAAGCCCCTGCCTGGTGAGGAGGTGGCCAGTGCAGGGACGGCACCCCCACTGGGGCATCAGGAGCCCAGAGAAAGCAAAGGCTTGAGTGGCAGCAGCGGGCAGCCAAGAACAGGAGGGAACAGGAGGGGTTCTCCCATCAGGGCCGATGGAGGAGGCTGGGGTCTGTGTGGGCCGCCTAGAGGAGGAGGCGCTGAGGAGAACAGAAAGGCTGAGGCTCTTAGGGAGAAAACAGGGTGCAGGGACAAGGAAGATGGGGAGCCAAAGACCAAGCCTGTCAGAGAGGAGGAAGAGGAAGGTGAGAATCCCTGGGAACTCAGGCTGTGGAACTATGTCCGAGGAGATGAGGACCTAAAAGGAGGAGGGTGTCCGGAGCCAAGCCAGTTGGGGTGCAAGAGAAGCTGAAAGAGCAGCTGCGGGCTGCGAAGCTGGCGTCTGTAGTTGAGGAAGTGGACCTGGCCCACCTGGCACCCCGGAAGCCTGGTTGGGACCTCAAAAGAGCCATAGCCAAGAAGCCAGGGAAGCTAGAAAAGCAGACGCAGGGGGCCATTGTAGAGCTGATCCATGAGCGGCTGAAAGGCCAGGACAGCCTGGTGTCTGCAGTGGATGCCAGCAGGGGACAGGAGGCCTGGGACTGAGACGTTTTGTTTCCCAGGAGCTCCACACACCTGTGCTGTGGGAAGATGTCCATGGGCAGCGTTGGCACTGGGCTGCCACTTACAGGTATTGAAAATTGAGCCAGGTCAATCATGTCTTAACTCCAATGGTGAGTCCAGTTCCTCATTTCCTCAGTTCCCTGGTTCTGTACAGATGTATTTTGATCTGGTTGTTTTCCTTTCTGTGACATGGAATGTTTTATTTGAACAGACCTTCTGGGTTAATACATATGTTGGGAGAATTCAACATCTCAGCACACCAGAGCAAAACTCTGGATCAAGAACTCAGTGCCCTTTGGAGACATCAGGAGGGAGCTGAATTTTTTTTGTGTGTGTGTCTTTTCGAGACATGGTCTCCCTGTAGCCCCAGCTGTCCTGGAACTCGCTCTGTAGACCACGCTGGCCGTGAACTCACAAAGATCAGCCTACTTCTTTTTTAAGTCCACTGAGTCCAATTTTTGCTGCCCATATTATGCTGAGGAAGGCATGGCAAGGAGATGGAATTCTATAGCTGTTCACCAAGAAGGGATTTGTGTCTGGAGTTCTAATCAGACCCTCATTACAGCTTCTGTGCAAGGACACTCATTTAAGAGGCAGAAGATAACAGATTTCCCTCTGACACTGCTAGACGTAGATCCAAGGACATCCTAAAACTTCTGCTTTGGGGAACCCTGTGTGTGCCTAAAGTCTCTGCCATTTCCACTCATCCCTGTCCTCATCCATATTAGTTGTTTAATTAAGTTATCGAGGAAGACTGACAAGCCTGGCTTTTTGCTCTCAAGGCTCAAGTTCTGAACACTAGTAACTCCAGGAGCAATTTCTGTGATCACATTTCTGTCAAGGAGAGAATGGGGTTCATTTGGCTAACAGTTCAATGGAATGCACTCCACCATGGTCTGCTAGCAAAGGCTTGGCAAAGGGAGAGGAAGGCAACTAGTCACATTAAAGCTAAAACAGAAATGAATGGTGCTCGGCTAATTGAGTCCATGAGCTTAGTTCATGGGATGGTTGGTGCCACTCACGTTGGGGGTGGATCATCTTCCGCACAGTTAAAACTTTCTATTTTTTTGGTCTTTTTGAGACACGGTCTCCTTGTGGCCCCAGCTGGCCTGGAACTTGCTATGTAGACCAGGCCGGTCTTTAACTCAGAGATTTGCCTGCCTCTGCCTCCCAAGTGCTGGGATTAAAGGCATGTACCCACCACACTTGGCTTTCAGTTAAAGCTTTTTGGAAACACCCTCAGCTATGTTTTCATGGTGACTCTAAATTCTGTCATGTTATGATTGACCATTACAGGAATCCTCACCATGATACCAGAGGATGGATCCATTGGAATTGAGAGTTAGGTATAAGTCTTTGGACAAAAGACACTGAGTATAGAAATACTGGAAAGGGTATGACCTGGTTGTGTATTTCCTGTTTGCTATGTCCTGAGACAGCCCAGGATAAGTAAAGCATGGACAATAAGTAAAACTTGACAGATTACTAGCCAAAGCTTGCTAGGAAAAAAGAAGTTACTTCTAGGGGGGTGTAGGACATGTTCATATGCTGGAGAAATGTTAGAGCAAAGGCCTTTATTCTGTCATCTGTGGGTGAGCAGTCTGGTTCCAATGTTCTAGTTCCAAAAATCTTCAAGATTTGCACTCAACAACACAGGTAATTTCAAACTAGGGAGATTGTACTGTCAACTAGAAACTAGATCTAGAAAAACCTGGAAGGTAGTTTGTCTGAGCATGTCTGATAGGGTGGATTGGATTAAAATGGGAAGACACACCCTAGAAGTGGGCAGTGCCATACCATGGGTGGGGCTCCTGGATTGCATAAAAGGAAGTCAGGTTAGGTTATTAGGAGTCCCAGTCAGTCAGTCAGTCTGTCTTGCTTGCCTTTGGGTAGGCTGTCAGGTGAAGGACTGGAAGTGGAGAGGCCAGGGCTCTGTCTTTAGATCCAGAAACTTTCTGGTTTTGTGTCATTGTGCTCAGCAGCACCTGGCTCCAGGAAGACTCCTTGGAATCTTCAAAGCCACACTCTGGTGTGGTGGCAGGACATATCACACCACCACTGAGCTGCCACTGGGGCATCAGGAGCCCAGAAATAGCAAGGGCCTGAGAGTCAGAAGCTCAGCTGGCTTGGAGGAGCTGGTCAGCTCTGAACGCTGCTCACGTGTGGACTCAGCATCTAGGCGACCAAGTACCAGGACCGCCACACAAATTTGGGGCTAAAACTCATGGAGGTCAGCGCCATCAGGGAAGCCAAGCAAGAAAGGATGGAGCACTGGGAACCCTCGACTAAGAAGGGTCGGACTTCGAGGCGGCTGCTGGAGGGAAGTCCTCCTAGAACAAGGATGACCAGGACTATGTGCCCTATGTGGCCTTACGGATTTGTAGTGGACAACTCAGGCTCCAGAAACTGTTGCAGGGAAGAGAGAGGCAAAGGAGCTGCAGCAGAGAACAGCCAACGGGAAGCCAGAAATGACGCCATCCCAATGGGCCCTCAGTCCAAGGTCAGTATCCTTGATCAGCACCAGCTCCTCATGGAGAAGGCTCAGTTTGTGGATGACCATCCAGAAGAGGTGAAGCAAATGGACACAATGGCCCTTGGAGCTCAGTTCCAGTTTGCTGAAACTGTCGAGACCAAGCTGGTCATAAGAGGAACCTGGAAGAGGAATTGTTGCCCTGCCCACTGTAGACCCTAGGCTCCAGCATCCCCGACTTTGCCCTTGGGCCTGGGGAGGGGGGCTCTCAACCACCTCCAGGAGTTACCCCTGCTGAAGAGGCAGCAGTTGGGGAGGGGCTGGGGTTCCAGTTTTCCCAAAGCCCAGGTTTGCTCCCCCCACCCCCTCCACCCCCCCTGCAAAAGTAGGATTCAGATTCTGAGGAAGAGGAACCTGCAAAGAAGAAAATTGCCTGGCAGAGATCCAGCAAGAGGACTGGCCTGTCTGCCTTGCTTCCCCACCTAAGAACCTGAGTGTGAAATGGATCACCAGGTTGCTCCTGCCCCATGCCTTCTCCTGGAAGCCCCCAGATGCTCAGCCTTCTAGACCAGCTTCTAAGACCAAGCTCTTCTTAGGTGCCACTGTTGTGGACTCCACTACCACCACTCCATCACCCTCTGCTCTGAAGGCTGCTGCCAAGAGTGCTTCCCTGCAGATGACAAAGCAGATGGCACAGGAAGATGACAGTGAGGAAGAAGTAGCTCTTGAGAACTTTTTCTTCCTGCCTGACAAGGCTGAGCCTCCTCAAGTCGAGCCTTTCCCTGACTCTGTCCCCACTGTCCCTGACAAGCTGCCTCCAGGCCCAGACCAGAGCCAGCTTTCCAGGATGATGCAGCCAATGCTCCCCGCCCTGAGTTCAAGATGGCAGCAGGCTCAAGTGGGGCCCCTCGGGTGCCAATGCCTGAGGGTGACTGCAGGTTTTCCACGTTTGGCGGTGCCATTGCCGCTGGTGTTTATTAGCAGGGTTGTTACAGTGGTGGCTACTCTGCTACACAGCACCGGGCACTGGTCCCTGCACAGGAATTGCTCCAGAAAGCTCCCTCATCAATGAGGAAGCCTGTAAGTGGATGCTGGGCAAAATAAACAAAGGGAGAGAGAATCAAGTTTGTGGAGATCCAAGTGGATGACCAGCTTAGTGGGACCCAGCAGTGGATGATCGAGTAATTGACAGAAGAGAAAACCATGACGTTGTCCTCCAGCAAAAAAGAAAGGTGAGCAGCCCACATCCAGCAGTGGAGGAAACATCAGCTCAGGATCTTATTCATCAGGCTAAAGAATGGGAGCTGGAACTGAAGAACACCTGGTCGGAAACAAGCTCAGCTGACATCAGACTCAAGCCAAATATGGATTCCAGGGCCCAGGAAATGATTGCTCCAGGGTCTCCTGCCAGGCTCCTGGGGTCAGTCCCAGCTGCTCTAAGTCCAGGACCTGTTCCCTGAGGACCCAGCTCACCTCTGGGAGAAGGAACATGGATCATGGATCTGGTTGCTGGTGGTCACCTTTAGTCCCTGCACTCTAGAGGCAGAGGTAGGCAGATGTCTGTGAGTTCCAGGCCAGCCTCATATACAGAGTTCCAGGCCAGCTGGGGCTACAAGAAGACCTGGTCTCAAAGACCAATAAAGAAAAGAAAGGAAGGGCTGAAGAGATGGCCTAGCAGTTAAGAGCACCGACTGCTCTTGCAGAGGACCCGGGTTTGATCCCCAGCACCCACATGGTGGTTGAGAACCGTCTGTAACTCCAGTTCCAGGAGAACTCCAGTTCCAGGGGAATCCAACACACTCTTCTGACCTCCGCGGCATTGCACCACACGGGTGCACAAACCTATATGCAGACAGTACATTCATACACATAAATAAATAAATAAAATTTTAAAAAAAAGAAAGAAAAGAAAGGAAAATCTCCCTTCTAATATCTCCAAAGGGCTCTGACTTCTTGGGCGAGAATTTTGCTCCCCATTGAGTGTGTGGAGATGTTGAACTCTTCCCAATATTTATATTAACCCAGGATGTCTGTTGAAATAAAAGATTCGGTGTCACAGAAATATAAAGTTCAAAATACATGTGTATAGACCCAGGCACGCTTGGCACACTGTGCCAGCAGTACTCTGTTCAGGGCACCCGGGGGCTCAGAAGACAAGGAACTGGCCTCCTACCATGGGGATTCAGACCTGATTGACCTGGCTCAGTTTTCAAGTCCTGTAAGTGATGGGCAGCCCAGCCCCAACCCTGCCCACGACCATCTTCCCACAGCACAGATGTGAGGCAGCTGGGGGACAGAACATCTGAGTCACAGGCATCCTGTCTACTGGTGGCATCCACTGAGGACACCAGGCTGTCCTCCTGGCCTTTCAGCCACTCACAGATCAGCTCAGCGATGGCCCTGTGTGTCCCCTTTTCTACCTTCTTGGCTCTGGCTCTTTTGAGGTGCCAATCAGGCTTCTGAGGTGCTAGATTGGCCAGGTCCACTTCAACCACCTCCAGGTTCACAGCCACCATCAGATCCTTCACCTTTGCTTCCACAGCACCTGGAATTTCAGGCAAATCAGGACACAGGTTCTGCTCTTAACTGTTGTAACAATAACAGACTGTATCCTCGGACTTTGAGCAGAAATAAACTCTTAAGCTGATGTCAGGTATTTTGTCACAGTGAAGAAGAGAAAAAAGGTGTCCACAGCTGACAGGAAAGGGGAAGGGAAGACAGTGCCTGCCCTTCTGGAAGGCGCCCCCTTCCTCTGGAAGCCCCTCAGCATGCATGCTCTCTCTATGGAGCAGCAGCTGTACTACAAGGAGATCACAGAAGCCTGTGTGGGGCCCTGTGAGGCCAAGAAAGCTGCAGCTTTGCAGACCTCAGCACGGACCCCGGGCTCTGTCAGTCGCTGCCATGGCTCAGTATCTTCATCACAGAGGGGGTTCGTGTGAATGTGGTTCAGACTAATCTGGGCCTGCTCCTCTACCTGATGCACATGGTGAAGGCACTGATAGACAACCCCATGCTGTATCTAGAGAAATGTGTGCACCAGCTGGTTCCTGCAGTGATGACCTGCCTGGTGAGCAGACAGCTGTGCTTGCGGCCAGATGTGGACAATCACTGGGCACTGTGGGACTTTGCGGCCCACCTGCTGGCCCGGATCTGCCAGCACTTCAGCACTAGTACCAACAATATCCAGACTCGGATCACCAAGACCCTCATCAAAAGCTGCGTGGTGGAAAAGACTCCATGGACCCTGCGTTATGGCTCCATTGCAGGCCTGGCAGCCCTGGGACAGGATGTGATAAGGACTCTGATTCTGTCCAGGCTGCGGCAGGAAGGGGAGCGGATCCACAGTGTCCTGGAAGGGCCTGGGCTGAGCAACACTGAGTGCAATGGAGCGGACCATGAGCAGGGCCTGCTCCTGAAGCACTGTGCTCCAGGGCTGGCAAAGCTGAGGCCCCCACCTATCAGGATGTCCACTGGGGAGAATATGGGTCCCTTGGGCCCCTTCTCTGCTCCCATGTGGTGAAGGCTCGTGCCCAGGCTGCTGTACAGGCTCAGCAGGTCCACAGGACCACACTTGTCATGCATGGCCTCGGCCCACACTGACTTTCCCACAGGCCCCTGAGCTTCACGCTCTGAGGACCAGCTGGCCCCCAGAGTCCTAGAGCCCCTTGTTCTAGGAAGAGACATCTTGGTCAGTGGCCTTCAATTATTATCTGTTCAATTATTATCCATTAATACCTTTGCATGAAGTGGCCTCTCCCCTCTCCTCTGTAATAGGGACACCTGGTCCTTTTGTTCTTTTTTTTAAAGTTTTATTTTTTTATTTAATTTTGTTCATTTCTGTATGTGTATGAATGTACTGTCTGCATGCAGGTTTGTGCACCCGTGTCATGCAATGCCGCGGAGGTCAGAAGAGGGTCTCAGATTCCCCTGGAACTGGAGTTCTCCTGGAATTGGAGCTTCAGACAGTTTTCGGCCGCCATGTGGGTGCTGGGGATCGAACCCGGGTCCTCTGTAAGAGCGGTCGGTGCTCTTAACCGCTAGGCCATCTCTCCAGCCCCTTAAAGTTTTATTTTTTATGTGTATGAATGCACTCTCTGCATGTAGGTTTGTGCATGCGTGTCGGGCAATGCTGCAGAGGTCAGAAGAGGGCGTCGGATTCCCCTGGCCCTGGAGTTAAAGTCAGTCCTCAGCCGCCATGTGGGTGCTGGGGATCGAACCCCAGGTCCTTTCCAAGAGCTGTCGGTGTTCTTAACCACTTAATCTATCCAGTCCCTCTTTTTTTTTTTTTAACCTTTGGAAACTTGCCTCTTTTTGCACACTTTCTACATCTGCCAAATTTTTCCCTATGTAAACCTTTAACCTTGGAGAAATAAACTGGTGTTCTACAAAGTGACAGTCATCAGGACTGAGTCATTTGTCACCCTGTTGCCACTTCTGGTCTTGGCCCCCTGGAGTCCAGGGGCATATTTGGGAATATCAGGAATTCTGTACTAGAGAAGCAGAAAGTGCCTCTAGTTCTGCAAGCAGTGCAGTGTGGGACTGAGTCCCTGCTGGGCATCTGAGGAGAATGTGGCTGTGTCTTCTGTGGGGCCTGGGCTATGGATCACTGACTGCCCCAAATTTGAGGCTATGCAGACCAAGTAGCTCATCAGCATTGGCCACAAAAAAAGACTACCTTTTTTGGTGCTGAGATCTCGGGCACAAGACACCATGCAAGGCCCCTGCTCCCTGTAAAGCTGAAGGCTTGCAGGGACAAAGGAAATGAATAGGAGCTCACGTGTGCCAAGTGCCTTAGATTGAAAGGACATACACCACTTCTGCTCCAGTACCTGTGGCTTAACTTTAAAGGAGGCTACAGGAGTCTTCCTGTGTGCCCAGGAAGGAGGGAAACACCATCATGAGGAGCATTAGTAAGCACCGTATTCCACTGTGGCTTCCTCCCAGCACCCGTGACTCAGCAGTGATGAGTGCATCCAGCTCATTGTCTGTGCTGTCTACACCCAGTTCTGAAGACTCTGAGGAATAACCTCAGTAGTTCACAGGCTAGGAAAGAGGAGGGTGTGTGTGAACTAGATCTCTCAATAGGTGACATTCCTACCATGTGAGGCAGGAGAAACCAACAAACTTCAAGTGTCTTTTCCAGAAGCTGTGTGCCATCTGGTCATGAGAGGTGTTCAGATGGTGCAGGGGAGTTCTCCATCCAACCTGGCTCTGTGCAGTGAGGGCCATGGTGCTGTTCTCCTTTTGAGTGTCCATTTCTTTCCCTCAGCACTTGGAGATATGACGAACAAATAAAAATTATATTTGCATTGAAGCTCTATCATGTGATAATGTGATATGTTTATGTTGTGAAATGATTCCCACAAGTGTTTAGCATATCCTTTCCCCCTTGCCAAACTCTCCTGTGTATATATGTGTATGCCTGCTTGTGTAACGTATACATGTAATTTGCTCAAGGAACACTTGAGATCTGTTCCTTGAGCAAATTACATGTATACGTTAGTATGAACATTAATTATCACACCGTACATTAAATCCCTGACCAACAGCTCAGGTTCTTTTACTTCCTCATCCATGGTAACCACCAAGCACTGTATTTCTGAGACACTTTCAGATTTCCTGTGTGATATCATACAGGGTTTGTAGTCCTGTGACCAACTTATTTCTTTAACATCTCTTGGGACTTGCTACATAGCCCAATGCTTCTTTAAATGCATGATCACCCTGCCCCAGCTCCCCTAAAAGATCTAGTTACAAAGATGAGCCCCATGCCAAGCTTTCTGCTTATAATTGTTTAGTTTATTATTTTGTATGTATGACTGATAAGCTTGCTTGTATGTAAATGCACCCATGGAATGCAGTTCATAAAGGAGACAGAAGAGGGCATTGGATCCTCTAATACTGGAGTTAAGGATAGTTGCTAGCTTCCTTGTGGGTGCTGGGTTTTGAATCTGGAACTACTGCAAGAGCAGCCAGTGCTCTTAACTCCAGTTCCAGGGGATCTAATTCCCTCTTCTAGTCTCCAAGTGCATGGAAGCAGACACTCATACATATGAAATAAAAATATTTTTAAAAACCATAACTGTGGGGCCAGGCATGTTGGTGTGCACTTGGGAGGCAGAGGCAGGTGGATCTTTGTGAGTTCAAGGCCAGCCTGGTCTACAGAGTGAGTTCCAGGACAGCTGGGACTACAGGGAGACCCTG
Organism: Rhizomys pruinosus; assembly: GCA_009823505.1. NCBI lineage: Eukaryota > Metazoa > Chordata > Mammalia > Rodentia > Spalacidae > Rhizomys > Rhizomys pruinosus. The sequence continues at coordinate 68,739 of VZQC01002213.1, forward strand.
TCTGGAAAAGACCAAAAAAAAAATACTGAATATTGAGAGCAGTGTGGTAGATGTTGTCACTGCCCAGCCCTGATCTCTTACAGGCATGCAAGGTCATCCTCCAGCTGCTGAGTGCTGTGCCTAACAGCTCATGGCTCTGGCTTTCTCCTCGGACCTGAGGCTTTGTGGAGCCACCTCACTGAAGACTCTAGAGACACTATTTCCCGCCCTCTCCAGGGTCCCCAAGGATCGATTTATTTCCACTCTTCCACTGTAAATTTTCCTGGGATGTTGGGTCCTGGCCCCCAGGTGATCTGCTGACCAGCTTGTTGACCGAGCACTTGTCTTGCTGGAACACCTTGTTACCCTCCTTCTGAGAAGGCCTGACCCACCCACGCCAGAGAACCACCTGTGCCTGGGGACATGAACCTCTGACCTAGGTTTTTTTCACTTGTGCTATAAGCCTGTATATAAGGCCCCCTGTCTCTTCAATAAACTGGCATCTGGCATCCCCTCAGCACAGATGACCCGCTCTCTTTCTTTCAATCCTCAGCCCCTTGCCCAACCCTTTAGGAAATGCAGTAGCGCAGGTGCTACACTAAGCATCACCTTCATCTCATCTCCTGAAAGGCAAACATCACTAAAGTTTGGACTCAGATAACAAGCCCCACTTCAAAACTTCCTTCACTTGCAATTCCCTACCCTCAGCTAATCCAAGAGCACTTAAAAATAAAATTCAAAAAGTAACTGTCGAATTTGAAACAATTTCTTACTGAGGACATATATTAAAGCACACAGAAGTGAAATGTTCTAAAGCATGGGTTTATTAAAGATCACAATTCCCAATGAGAAGAAAAGGTTTGGACTCACTCTCCCCAGTGTCCTTAAGCAGCTTCTCTTTCCTGTTGCTGTTTCTTCCAAAGTTTGGCCATTTGCAGGAGCTTGAGGTCAGGCTGGTTTGCAGCATCTTCTGGAAAGATATAATCCCAGTATTCTTCCCAGCCGGCGTCACACCCATTGTCCACCTGGACCTTTCTTCTTGTCTTCTTGACCTTTGCTGGCATGAGCTTGTCTACTCTCTCCTTGTCTGACTCTGTTCCAAATTCATCTTCAAAGCTTCTCCAGGATTCCAGCAACAGAAGTCTCTCTGCCTTTTCTTGAGCATTCCCCAAGGTTTGGTTAGCCTCCTTTTAGATCTGTCTGCACCTAGCCACACTTCCTTCTTTCCCTGAAGACAGCTCGAACTGAGCAACGCTGATCCACACCTTGACATGCTGTGTCCCTGTGCTGGATAGCTTTGGTGTCAACTTGACACACCTGGGTTGAGGGAGCCTCGGTTGGGGAATTGGCTCCATTGGATTGGCCTGTGGCCACATCTGTGGTTTATTGTCTTGATTGTTGAGCAGTGACAGTATAAGAAGGCAGTCTGAGCAAGCCAGTAGAGAGCAAGCCAGTGAACAGCATTCCTCCATGGCCTGTGCTTCAGCTCCTGCCTCCAAGTTCCTGCTGTCTTGGGTTCCCTAAGTGATGAACTGTGACCCAGGAGATGTAAGCTGAATAAACCCTTTCCTCCCCAAGTTGGTGTCAGAGTCTTTTGTCACAGCAATGGAAAGACAAACCAGGACAGTCCCCTGAAGCAACTGTCAGTAAAGACTTCATGTTCATTCCGTTTCTTCCTGTTGAATCTCAAAATCAATGTAGGATTTCCACAGCACCTCTGGCATGTCTAAGCATGGCTGGCTGATGGCTAATTCGTAGATTGCCTGAGCTCTCTCAATATCACCGAGGACTTCTAATTCTGCAAATTTTATCCATGTGGTACAATTTTCATGTCCAAATTCCAAGAACTTTTCGTAGAGCATCCAACACCTGTCAAATTCTCAAAGTTGCAGTTCCAATTGGATGTAACAGGTAAATAATTTGTTCCTTGCACATTTACCTATGGAAGTTCCAAAAGCTTTTTGGAAAATGGTAAATTTTTCTAATTTCAAATTGTGCATAATATACCCACGCTTTGGCAAAAGTGAACTTTTTGTGTGGATCAGTTCCAAACACGCTTGGCAGACCTGTCGGGTCCTCTCCGGATCCTTTACCTCCAACTCTTCAAAGAGCGCATATTTGATCTAGAGATGTATGTAGTGCTTCCAGTGCCCCTTCTCCTGAATGGGCGGGACGTTGGCAATGGCTCTCTCATAGAGCTCGCGCACACTGTCAGCTTCGGCTTCACCTTCCACCAGGCGTAGGTAATCAAACAAAGCATCATAGTTGTGTGGATTGGCCCTCACCATTTCTTCACACTGCATTTTCTGTTTGCTCACGAGGATAGCTTCAATACCCTGGCTTGTCCCCAAACTTCTTCTCAAAGATGGCAGAGTTTTTAAAGAGCTCTTGGGCCTCTCCTTTGGAAATTCTCTCCAGTGCATACTTGTAGATGACACTTGCTCTTTCAAACTCTTTGATTTTCTTCAAACTTAGCAAAGGCCATGTAAAGCTTCTCATCCTTATGCTCACCTCCAAAGAATTCAAAGGCTCTCTCATACGCGTTCCATGCATGGGCCAGATCAGCATGCTTCTCCTCAAAGCGGGCATACTCGATCCAGTTCTTCACATCAGGGTGCGCGATCACCAACTGCTCATAAATGGTGCAGGCCAGATCCACCTCTTTGTATCTCAGCTCCAAGCTGATGTAGGAATGTCAGGCCTGGTCCCCAGGCTGCCATCCCATCCAGAGCTGGAACACCTGCCCGGGAAAGGAATGTAGTCTTCCTCGCTGTGCTGGGCTGGGTGCTCTCCACCTGCTTCCTTGGCTGCTGTGTTCTTCCATGCTTCCAGGTCAGGATCAGGCAGCCATCAGAATGCAGTGTGGACTAGAATCATCCGGGTCGGATCCAGTTAAGAAAACCAAACCAAGAGAGCTATTCTCGGTACAAAACATTTTTCAACCTTGTCTCTTTCTCCACAGACTCAGGTTTTAGTGGAAGAACATGAAAGAAAGAAAAAGAGATGGGAAGATTAAGATTATGAAGTGATTTGCCTTGGCTCAAAGTCACCGAATTAGGAGCCAAGTGCCTACTTTTGTGGCTGCCATCTGCTTGGGCTGGGAAACAGTGCAAACCTCCAAGAACACTGCCTCAGGCTTCCTCCAGTGCCCCAACTGAGGCCTTGAAGAATGATGACTCAGGGCTGGAGAGATGGCCTAGTGGTTAAAAGAGCACCGACTGCTCTTGCAGAGGACCCGGGTTCGATCCCCAGCACCCACATGGCAGCGAATAACCATCTTTAACTCCAGTTCCAGGGGAATTCGACGCCCTCTTCTGACCTCCATGGCATTGCACGACACGGGTGCACAAACCTGCATGCAGACAGTACAGTCATACACATATGAAAAAAAATAAAATTAAAAAAAAAAAAAAACCCAAAAAAAAAAAAAAAAAAAAAAAAAGAAGAATGATGACTCACCGTGGAATGCTGCCTGGTTCCGCCACACTGAGGTTTGTCAAGCATCTATTCTGAAATGACCTCTCTATCTATGGAGTGATAGGAGAAAAATCTTGTGATAAACATCAGGGCATTGGGCTTCTCTTATTGGTCAGTTGTGATTACAAAGAGTTAAATAAATGAAAATGCTCAGTGATTTCTTGGTCTGGAAAGGCAAATGGGACGAGGTTGGCTGCTCAGGAATCTGATGTTGTTCTGAACTTATTTCCACACTTCTTATGCCCTAGTGACTTCATCTTCATTGTAGAGATGACCGTTCCCCTCCCTTTTTTACTATTTAAAAATTTGACCCCATTCTTTTTCTTTTTTCCTGTTTTTTAATTTGATAACAGAAGGGGCAAGCCCATGCACTATGCTAAGAGCAAGGATTCTAGACCAGGTTGCCCTGGCTTGAATCCAGCTCAATGATGTAGGCTGTGATCTTGAGTTTGTGGCTCAGATTCTTCAGGTGGAGCAGGAAGACTAATTGGATGGTAGTTTGCCTTGAGTCAGGATGATCTAGGTAATAGTTTGAGCTCTGTTTGTCCTATGAGCTGTTCTAGCTGTTTCCCAAAGATGGTCAGCATCTAAAGCTCAAGTTCTTAACTGCAGCTTACACTGTCTCCTATGCAAGGTGTCTTGAAGTTTTGTTATTAAGATAGCTTCAAAAACATTGGTTGGTTGGTTGGTTTTTCTTTTGTCTTTTTGAGACAGGGTTTTCCTATAGTCCCAGGTGCCCTGAAACTGGCAATCGAGTCCAGGCTGGCCTTGATCTCACAGAGATCCGCCTGCCTCTGGCTTCTGAGTGCTGGGATTAAAGGCATACACAACCACGCCTGCCTTCTTCTCAAGCATTTTGCCAATGCTGTGGATGCCACCAGCTTCCAAAGATCCCCATCTCCTGATCACAGACAAGAGAAAACTCAAGATGAGCGTGAGAGGCTGCAGTCAGAACATTTCCTTTTTTTTTTTTATTTAACATTTTTTATTGATGCTTTGTGAATTTCATACATGATTTTCCAATTCAGTTCAGGCATATTTCCCTTTCCCTTCCCCCCCACCCCCACCCCATCCCAGATCATGCATTCTGCCATAACTGTCCTGCATCTTTCAGTTTTTTTTCTTCATTTTTTAGCTATAAGTGATAATCCATGAGTACAAGCATCCTTCATGTAAAACCAATTTGCAGGCTGTTGTGCCCAAATCCCCACAGCCCCACCATCCAGTGGGGGGTGAGGGGTTGTATGTTCAATCAAGTTGATCAAATGAGTGTCCAGACTACATTGCTGTAGTTTCACCATTCACCCCAATCGCAGCCCTTACATTCTACCACGCCCCCTCTTCCGCAGATTGTTCCCTAGGCTTAGAAAAGGGGCACAGGTGGATGAGAAGCAAAACAGTCCACTCTCTCTGGAGCTGTTGTCTTGGACTCTGGTCAATTCTGGCTGTTTCCTTTCCCCAAATAGCCAAAGCAACCCTGAGTGAAAAGAGCAATACAGGGGGGATCACTATACCAGACATCAAACTATTCTACAGGGCTATAGTCATAAAAACAGCCTGGTACTGGCACAAAAACAGACCAGTTGACCAATGGAGTAAAACTGAAGATCCAAACCTGAGCTCATACAATTTCAGCCACCTCATATTTGCCAAGGGGGCCAAGAAGACACAATGGAGGAAAGACAGCATCTTCAGCAAGTGGTGTTGGCAAAACTGGATCACCACTTGTAGAAGAATGAAATTAAACCAATACTTCTCACCTTGTACAAAAGTCAACTCCAGATGGACCAAAGAACATTTCCAAACAACACTGGTGTCAGCCACAGGAATAAACCAGGTCAACTTGTACCAGGTTTTTGTTTTGTTTTGTTTTGTTTTTTTAAGGATGAATGTACTGTCTGCATGTAGCTTTGTGCACCCGTGTCGTGCAATGCCAAGGAGGTCAGAAGAGGGTGTCGGATTCCCCTGGAACTGGAGTTAGAGATGGTTCTCAGCTGCCATGTGGCTGCTGGGGCTCAAACCTGGAACCTCTGCAAGAGCAGTCGGTGCTCTTATCTGCTAGGCCATCTCTCCAGCTTCATACCAGGTTTACTATTGACCTTAGACCTAGTTGTATGGGGGCTGGATTTTAGCGGCTACTGGCCTCTGCTCTTTCCTCAATTGCCTCTGTCCTACCAGCACTTGTGAGGCTTATCCAGCTAAACCTGTGGCTTTTCAAATTTTGGCTCTAATTGATTCTAAATAGTGAAAAGCTTGGACACCTGCAGGACATCCATTTTAAAGCATTTTGCAAGAAGCATAAGGTTTCTTGAAGGTTTATTTTAAAATTCAAGCAAACTTTACATGTATTTATTCTTCTTTAAATACTTCTAGTAGGAATAATTTTTTATTACTAAAAATGTCGTATGGATAATGGAGCATTCCATACCCCCTTCACCAGTTTCCCTAATGTTAGCGTCTTACATGCCTTGAGCACTTACATTACTAACAACTGAACTGAAACTCTGTTTAGATTTTTCCCACTGATAAGTTGTCCTGCTGTGGGATCCATCTAGGGCACTGCACTGCATTTAGTCAACACGTCTCTGCAGTGATTTTGGGTACATGTCATTTAATCATTATTTTTCAGGACTATTATATTATATTATTATTGCCAGGGTCTCATAAGACACCTAGGCTAGCTTTGAACTTGCGGTTCATGTGCTCATCTACTTCAGCTTCCCAGTGCTGGGATCTCATGACCTCCCACCATACCCAAGGCTGTTTTTTTGTCTTTTTGAGGTGCTATTTCTTTTCCCCCAGCTGACCTGGAACTCATTATGTAGACCAGGGTGCCCATGAACTCACAGAAATCTACCTGTCTCCACCTCCCAGAGAACTGGGATTAAATGTGTGTGACAACTTGCCCAGCATAGCCCAGTTGTTTTATTTCAAAGCCAATTTTTTATTGAAGATTTTTGCATTTCATACATTTCCCAATCAAATCTAAATGCATTTTCCCCTTCCTTGCCCTCCCTCCCCACCAGAGCTCATGCATTCTGTCATACATGTTTTTCATCCTTTTCTCAGTCAGCCTCTTTTAATATTTTCAATGCAGAAGTTTACTGTTTCCAGCAGTTCACTGTTTCAGTCAGTTCTTTGACCCAGTCTTTTTTATTGTTGTTGTTCCTTCCAATTTGCATCACTCCAAAATATGCATATATGCATGCCACACACATATCAAGATTATGACGTCATAGGTTTTAGCATCTTCAGCTTATGATTTTTTTTTCTTTATTTGGTAGAAAGATGTCATGTTTTCCTTAAGGAATTGTTTGAAGGCTCCTCCTTGGCAAGCCCAAACAACCATCAGTCCTGCCATTGTGCTCCACACTGGGATACCCCAGTTTTAATGACTTATTTTAATGTGTACTAGGTGGGGCCTTGTGAAATGTCCCCCTGTCTGGTTCAAGCTGATGATTTCCTTGATTAGTTTGGAGTTAGGGGTTTTGAGGAAGCATACCACAGGGTGAATAATTCTGTTTATGTCACATAGGGCAAGCACAGCCATGTGACATGTGACAGGTGTTAACTGGTTGCTTGCTTAATGTTGTGTTTGCCAGGTTTCTTCAATGTAAATTTGCTTTTCTTTTTGTACTCTGTTTCCTTTTGAATCATTAAAGACCTGTGTATACTGAATCAGAGGGCAATTAAATGGCAGCTCCTTGAGTGGAGGTACATACATATATTATTTGAAATTCCTCTATAGGGAAGATTTGTGAATTAGCTTCATTAATTGGATCATTTCTCTAACTTATTTTGATTACTATTGTCTTACAATATCAACCAATGCTTCACTTCCAAATGCTCACATGGAATCGGCTCTCCAGGGTAGTGTGTGTGCAGAGCATTCTCATGCTTCCTCTCATGCAGTCTCAAATACAGACAAGACCTTGAGTCTTACTAGGTTCCGTCCTTGCTCTTTTTAAATCCTAGGCCTTAATAATACCTCTGAGTGAAAGAACAAATGAGTGACATTGCTTATCAGCATTGACTGGGGTTAAGGTTATTTAACACTTAACAGTGGTCTCTGAATAGTTACTCATTTCTCCTTCTGAATTGCTATGTATTTATTTTTGTCTTTTTGAGACAGGGTCTCCTTTTAGTCCCAGCTGGCCTGGAGCTCACTATGTAGACCAGGTGGGCCTTGCACTCACAGAGATCCACCTGCCTCTGCCTCCCAGGTGCTAGGGTTAAAGGCCTGCACCACCACGCCAGGCTCTCACCTTCTGAATTTTTTTTTACTTTCTGAATTTCTTAATATGTAAGATGTTTAGTGTGCCTTAAGTGTAAGGTGATAGTGGGTAATTTGATCGAGCTACTTTTATAGGTGATTAAATGGCTCCTTTAAAATACATCTTTAAGTACTCACAGCACTTCACAATGTGGGAATAGTATTGGGAGGGAGAACAAGGCTTCTCTAAGTCATAAGAAGCCTCAAGAGAAAGGCCTGGGACTTCCAGAGACATGATTTCACCTGTTTACAGTCAGGGACCAATTGCAGAGCTCAACTAGCTCCTGGGCATCCTGATTGGTGTGGACTGAGGAAAGCAGCCATGAGTATATAAAAGAGCCCTGCAGGAAGGATTGCTAATGCTCTGCTGTGGGGAGTGGGCTGACCTGGTGAATGTAGTCCTTGGCTTTGCAGTATCTAAAGCTTTTGTAAAAGAAATTTTGAGAGGTGGGTGGCAAAGACCAAGGTTTAGCATGTTTCTAAAGGAAGCTTCGCTAGCTTACTGCACGAGAGAAAGCAGGGAGATGCAGGGAAACCCCAGCCACGAGTTTAGGGAATGCAAAGGACTGGGATCTAGTCACTGGGCCTCTGGAAAACACCTTTTAGGCAGTCACAGCAACCTCCTGAAAGCATCCTTTTAGGCATGTGCCCTTTTCCTGAAAGACAGAGAGGAGAGGAATGTTCCTAGTTACTGGGGTTTCTGAGAGGGCTCGGGTCTGGGGGAAGTTCAAAGCTGGATTCCAAATTGAGACTTAAGCTAACATCTTTTAGAACAGTTATCTGCAATTTTTTTTTTCTGCTTCTACTCTGCTTCAGACTTCCATGCTTTATGGAAACCAATTTGTCTTCCTTAAAGAAATAGGCTTAGAGCTCCTATGTCTAAAGCAAATCTAGAAATCTTTCTCTTTAGAACTGGTCTGTAAAGTGCTTTCTGCCAATATTCACTTGCAATCCTAAAGAGTTTTGTTAAAGGGAAACCTCTGTGGAGTCATGGCAGAAAACTGCTGACAGCTGGATGTGCTCTCCCCTTCAGAGAAGTTTCACCTCATAGGAGCAAAGCAATGACTTAGATTATCTTGAGGGTCAGGCAACACTTCATGATGTTTAAAGAATGAAAGGGCCAGGTGTGGTGGTACAAGCCATGAATCCCAGCACTCAGAGGAAGGCTGATCTCGGAGTTCAAGGCCAGCCTGTTCTACATAGGAGTTCCAGGCCAGCTGAGGCTACAGAGGGTCAACTACCCCCTCAAAAAAGCAAACCTGATAAGATCTTCAAGCATCACATGATTTGTAAGCCTCCCTCTGCATTTAGAGTTAAAAATCTTAACCTCAGAATGCACCTCATGAAGTACTGTCTAAACCAGTGAACTGAAATCTTTCCATGAGGGTGGTGATATATTCACCTTAGGATGTGATGTCCTCAGCAGGCTCATCAGAGAGCACTTAGGTGACAGCTGAAGGACTGGGACAAACTGCTATGTCTGAGGATGAGGTGCTGGAGCAGGAGAGCAAAGTCCTTCATGTAGATAACTCTGCTCAACAGCCTCAGGCTCGGTTGCTGATTCTCTTGCCACAGAATCACTTGGCAGGTGAGAACAGGGCTCTGAAGAATTTGGTGCCTGTGGAGCTGTTGCTATAAGGAATGAGTAAAGGAAGACCTGGGGGAAGCTAGCTCAGGGAGATGAGCTTCTCCACATCTTGACACTGACAACAGTTCAGCTTGGCTGTCCTGTCCTGTTCTTCAACCCTCTTCCAACCCTACAAATCCTCAAACTGGATTACTGATGGTATTTTTGCCACCCAAGAATTTAATCAGGCAGGCTTAGTGTGAGTTCTAAGGAACCAAGTATAAACTGATGTGTAAAGAATGCCCCTCTTCATTTTGTAGACCTGTCCCATCCCTATAAGTAGGGAAATAGTTAACTTGTATACAGGACCTGACTTCGTATCTGTAGCTCTGCCCGTAGAGGAGCAGGCAAATAAAGCCTCCATTGAAAACTGGAGACAATTCTTCTGCCTAACCTGCAAAACAGCTGCCAGCTATTAACACAACTAATGGTGACCTCAACCTCAGGTGAACTCAATGACACTGAAACATGGATTGGACTATTGCCTGGCCCTTGCAGAGGCACATGGCTGTCGACATGAAACTATGAATTCACTTAGGAGATGAGTTTCTAACTTGAGGCTGAAAAGCATCAAAAGTCAGCATTGAGAAGCATGTGTGTGTGTGTGTGTCTGTCTGGTTGACAATGCTGGCCTAGCATGCAGGAAGCCCTGGGCTCCAGCATCTTGTCGCTATGCACACCTGTGAGCCCAGCAAGTGGAAGGTAGAAGTAGAAAGACCAGTAGTTGAAGGTCTTCCTGGGAGGCAGGGGTCATCCCCAACCAGTCTGGCTACATGAGACACTGTCTCAAAAGCAAGACTGGAAGGCATTCAGCATTCTTTCCTGGGCACCCTGTCCTTGCCACATTGGCTCCTTCCTGTCCTCGGGCCTGCTCTTCTTTCTCTCTCAGGTTCAGTCCATCTGGCACCTCTGCTATGGTCCCTTCACACTTGTCTCTGACCCCACCCACTCTTAGCTCCAATCCTGACTGTCTGAGGGTGATTCATCCAAATGCTGTAGTTGTGCTGAGGAACACTGGGTTCAATTCATAGTTTGGCTTTGTTAGTGTCAGGTGCCTGCCTGAGACTAGTCAAGGGCGGAAGTCAGTGGATACTTCCTTGACAGGTGGCAGTTATCTGATACCTCCTTCCTCCAAACGTAAAATCCTAGTGCTAGGATTAAAGGCATGTGCCACCATGCCTGGCTCCAAATTGGGATTTTAAATTGTTCTTTCTGATCGCACATGTAGCAGGCTGCCAGGATTATACCACATCTTTGGCAAATAAAAGCATAGCCTGAAAAGTCTGTGAGCTTCAGAGACCTTTTCTTCTTAATAGGAGACAATTTATGGTAACATAGAAGCAGCAATGATTTCAACAAGTGTTTCTGCTCTATATTCCCAGCCAGAACACAAACCTCTGGCTGTTGTCATTGGTGCCAAGCAATAGAAAAGCAACCTCCATGAAGACACCATGTTAAAATCTTTCTCTTGATAATTTCTGGTTTCCAGCTGACAGGATGAGTTTCTTCTGTGGCTGTCTCATCTTCTCTGTAGACTTTAATGGTTTTATCAGCTTTGGCCGTCAATAACCAACTTTCTGATTGATCAAAAAGCACAAGCGGATATTCCTGATTCACTGTCCAAAGACCAGGTTGCACAGCTGCATGAACTCTGATAATTGTAGCCAGTTCTCCAGTCCCAAATGTGCATAGTACCATTATCAGCTCCAGATACAAGTTCCCAATCAGAATTTATTGTCAATATGTTGAAGATGGCATTATGACCAGAAAGATTTTGAATGAAACTTCCTTCAGTGAACTTTCACGGCCTCATTGTCTGGGAACCACATGCAAATGTGTAATGTCCTGGATGTAGAACCACAGCCCTGACTTCTTATGGTTTGTCAGTGTCGCTCTTGTCTTGCCATCAGATCCCACAATCAGATTGTGGTATCATGGCTTCCAGTAATGATCTGTGGCTCTGCAGCCTGACATCTCACTGTAGCCACTACATTTGTATGTACAGGTAATGTGTGTACACTGGCTTTAGTTCTCACATCCCAAACCATGCAGTGGAATCTCCACTACAGGATGCCAGGACATCGATTGTTGGGTGCAAATCCAAACCATACACTTGCACTTAGGTGGCCATGATAGTGCCGGAATACCTTGTTATGTTCAAGGTCCCAGCATCTCACTTGTATTCTCCACAAGAGAACAAATAAGGGCTCCTGGTGCTCACGATCACACCCCACCCCCACCCCCACCCCCATCCCCTGCCCGCACAATGCTGATGTGGCCAGTCAAGGACAACTTTAATTTGCCACTAGCCAAGTCCCAGATCTTATAGTTCTGTCAGCTGATCCAGTTACAAACCACTGGTTTCCTGCTTCCACAGCAATACAACGAACCCAGGCAAGATGGCCACTGATAACCCTATAGAGTTTCCATGGTGGGTGCCACTCGGGCTTGCGCATGTATAATCCCTTTATTCCTCTGGATGAGGTACCTGAGTCCGCTAGAATCCTCTGGATGAGGTACCTGAGTCCACTAGAATCCTCTGGACGAAGTTCCTGAGTCTACCTCCACGTGTGGAGTGACACCACAGGCAAGGACTCTCATTTAAGAGGTAGAAGACACCAAATGTCCCTTGGACACTGCTAACCAGGAACCAAGTACATCCTGAAACTTCTGCTCTGGGGAACCCTGTGTGTGCCTAAAGTCTCGGCCATTTCCTCCCATCCCTGTCCTCATCCATATCACTTGTTTAATTAGCTTATTGAGGAAGACTGACAAACCTGGGTTATTGCTGTCAGGTTTCAAGCTTACTAGAACCCTAGTAAGTCCACTAGCAATTTCTGTGATTCCCATCTGTCAAGGAGAGAAGGGGGTTCATTTGGCCATCAGTTGAATGGAATGCACTCCACCATGATCTGGTGGCAAAGTCTATGGAGAGGAGGAGCCAGCTGTGTTCACATGAAAGCCAAAACAGAAGTGAATGGTGCTCAGTTAGTGGAGTCCATGAGCTTAGTCCATGAGATGCTGCCACTCATGTTGGGGGTGGGTCATCTTCCCGCTTGATCAGTTAGAACTTTTGTATTTCTTGGTCTTGTTGAGATAGGATCTCCCTGTAGCCACAGCTGGCCTAGAACAGGTATGAGATGCACATTTGAATTCTTTGGAGATGAGCATATGAGCATATGCTTCCTGGTCCTGTAAAGTTCCAGCACAACAACCCACTAAGCCCTATTCACAGCACTCCAGAGCTTCTCGACCCTCAATGGAGGATTCCCCCCTTCCAAGCCAGTTGTGGGAATTCTTTACCCTCCTCCAGAAGTCAGGAATATCCTTGACAAGACTGCCCCACTTCGTGGCCAGAAATGGCCCTGAATTTGAAGCAAGGATGGGAAAGAATGAGATCAACCCCGAGTTCAAGGAGGGGAAGGCCCAGGAGCCCTCTACTGCCATCCCCAAGCTTGTGCAGCAGCAGCAGCAGCAGCAGCAGTAACAGCAGCAAGCCGCCCAATATCAGCTTCCCCAGAAGTTCCAAGCCCAGGCGATCCAAGAGACCATTGTAGCCAAGGAGCCCCCTCCTCAGTGTGAGTTCATTGCTGATCCTCCTGTGACCCAAGCTGGGCTGTAACTCACTCTGTAGACCAGGCTGGCCTTGAACTCAGATCTGTCTGCCTCTGCCTTCTGAGTGCTAAGATTAAAGGCATGCACCACCATGCCAGGCCTAATTTTGATGCTTTTATTGCCTTGTGTATTTCATTATCTTTCAGTCCAGTTTAGACACATTCCCCTCTCCCTGCCCCCACCCCACCTCTGTTCATGCCTTCTCCCATACGTGTCTTGAATCTTTCTCTCAGTTTTTCCAATGTTTTTCACTGCAGAGGCTTGTTGCTTGGGGCAGAATTTAACTATCAGTCAGTTCTTTGACCCAGCCATTAAAATGTTAACTTTGTATTGTTCCAAAGCATGCCTATATAATCATCACATGTATCAAAATTATGTCCTCTGAGAGTAAACTGTTATTTCCAAAATGTTTAACCATTCACATTTGTCCTTTAATTTTATATTACTCTAAGATATGAATATGTACCTTCCTCCCATATACAGAAGAGTCTGAATTAGTAGGTCCATTCTAGAGTCTGTTAAGAGATGCACATTAGGACACAGTTGCTTTCAGATTAAAAAATAACAATGTTCAGCTTTAGGCCTAATTTTTCTAAAAAAAACCTTCAGTAGTTGTATTGAAGTCTGTTCTGAGAGAGATTCCCCTAACAGCACATTTTATCTTTCTCTTGCACTTTTTCCTCTTACTGTGGAGCTGAATCCAAGCAGGGATCAGCAACAGTGAAGCAGCCTAAAGGCAATCCTGTCTTCAAATGTCCCTGGTCAAACAAATGTTAGTGCAACAGCTTTGAATGCAGCCTCATTCAAGTTCTCAGGCCATGGCCAGAATGTCCAGATTCCTTGTTGGGGCACAGCAGGATCTCTTCTAGTTCCTGGCAGCACCCTTTTCACCTCTGCAGCTGGCTGGCAGAGGGCCTCAGGTGTCTGCCTTTCTCCTTAGCTTCCTGGTCCTGTCAACGTGCAGCACAACCCACGGAGCCCTGCTCACAGCTTGGACCCTCATCTTCCTCCCTTCCCCTCCCTGCTTCTACCTCAGTGGAGTCTACAACCACTGACCTGCCCTCTCACACCAGGGGACAGTGTTCTCATTACAACTTATCTCCTAAGTCTCTTGATCCCAGGTGGACTGGACCCCATGTCATCATCCTCACTACGCTGTCAGCAGCCAAACTTCTAGGCCAGCCACACTGGTATTTGTCCAGACTCAAGAGAGACCCAACCCAGGACAGATGATCCATCAAACAGCTGGGACCCATGACACTCAGGTTTTCCAGAGACCCTCAAGGACAGGTCTGAATGGTCAGGCATGGCAGCCTTCACCCTCTCTACCTTCACCCTCACCTCCTTTTCCTGGGTCATAATTTTCCTCTGCTGCCCCTGGTGCCACAGGTACCAGACTCTGACACCCCTGTGGGTTGCCCTTTGTCTTGTTATTATCTCAGTCTTCACCTGACCAGGTGATGCTGTGCCAGGTTTGACAATACTGCTGGCATGTCCATGCTCGGGAGACCAGGACAGATGAAACTGACTAGCCCACATTTAGACCCTGTCCTCCAACCAAGACCATCCAACAGTAAGAGGAGCCTCTCCAACCTCATCCAGGAGACTCCTGATCTCCTCAGCTTCTTGCAGGAACACATCCAGGAAGTTTCCAGAGTGGGTGTTAACCAGATGCTTCTGCAATCTTCCTCTACATTGCCTATGTGCCTGCCTACTCCCAACCACTCTGCTCCCCCTATGTCGCCCCTTTGAGCAGGAAGTAAGAATTGAGTCGGCCACCCATTTACCCAAATAGGTCAGGATGTTAGGCAGGGCCTGGCCTTGGAGATATAAGGATGACACCCACCCCCCCTTCTCTTCTGGTCATAAAGCCTACTTCATCTCAGGCAGCTGATACAAATTCCCTTTCTGATGTCACCAGCCACAAGGAGAGCACAGCCTAAGACCATATGGTTACATTCCAGCTCCATGATGAACACTAAAGACCAACTTTGTCCCCTTCCAGTGCACCAGTTTTGCCCTTACAAGGACATGCTTTGTCTCACCACCATTACTTCGTTTTCCTCTCCCCAGAACTTATAAAAACCCTCAGCCCCAACCTGAGCCCGAGCATGAGATTCCCTGGCCTCCCACTCTGAGACTGGTGGACCCAACTGGGACTGTGTACTAATAAACCTTCTTATCCTTATCCTTGAGGAAGCAATGGTCATCGATCCCAAGGTGGACTGGCAGCCCTGAGCCTCGCAGTCATGCCAGTGGACCCATGCATGCTGTGCCCTTACCGCTGCCACCAATAGCCACTGAGCCCAAACAGCCAGTTGAAGAACCATCTTCACAGGAGGATTCTACCCCTTCCAAGCCAGTTGAGGGAATTCTTTACCCTTCTCCATAAGTCAGGCATATCATTGACAAGACTGCCCAGCTTTGTGTCCAGAAATGGCCCTGACTTTGAAGCAAGTATACAAGAGAATGAGCTCAACAACCCCAGGTTCAATCAGTTTGGACAGGTTCAATGTCTCCAATTTCTTCCATGTGAAGAATATAAAAATGACAGACCCAGATGAGGAAAAAGCGAGACAGAATCTGGCTTATTTGAGAAATACAAATGCTGAGACCTAGCCAGGTGTGGTGGCGCATGCCTTTAATCCTAGCACTTGGGAGGCAGAGGCAGGTGGATCTTTGTGAGTTCAAGGCCAGCCTGGTCTCCAGAGTGAGTTCCAGGACAGCTGGGGCTACAGGGAGACCCTGTCTCGAAAAGACCAAAAACAAAAAAAAAAAAAAAAAAAAAAACAAAAACGCTGAGACCTGACAGACGCTAGAGGAGCTCTACAAGGAGTTCAAAGGAGATGAGATCCAGGGGCCATTGTGAAGGGCCCTGAGAAGAGGAAGGTGGACCAGCTGATTGCTGCCCACTATTCCACAGGAAAGGTCAGTGTATCCTTCACCTGTGCTGCTATGGTACCTGAGACCATGCATGAAGCAGCTGCCATTGATGAAGACGTACTGCGCTACCAGTTTGTAAAGAAGGGTTACGTGAGGCTGCACACCAGCAAGGGTGACCTCAACCTGGAGCTGCATTGTGATCTGACACCAAAAACCTGTGAGAACTTCATCAAGCTCTGCCAGAAGCACTATTATCATGGCACCATCTTCCACAGGTACATCAGGAACTTTGTGAACCAAAGGGGGGTGACCCCACAGGCAGTGGCACAGGTAGAAAGTCACACTGGGGTAAGCCTTTCAAAGATGAATTCTGGCCCAACCTCACACCCAGGCCTTGGTGTGCTCAGCATGGCCAATTCAGGGCCCAACACTAACAGGTCTCAGTTCTTTCTCACATTCCATTCCTGTGCTTACCTGTACAGGAAGCACACCATCTTTGGAGGGCTTGTCAGGGGTGTGGAGACACTGACAGCTATGGAGAATGTGGAGAGTGACCCCAAAACTGACCGTCCTAAGAAGGAAGTATGCATATGTACATCCACATTGTTTGTGGACACCTATGAGGAGGCTGATGCCCACTTTGCCCAGGAGTGAAAGAAGGCACAGCACCAAGTGTCCCCAGAGGAAGAAAGGAATCCTCCACCCAACACCCATTCAAATCCAGGGCATACCCACCGTTCTGTCTGGTCAGGACATGATCGGCATTGCCTTCACAGGGTCAGGCAAGACATTGGTATTTGTGCTGCCTCTCATCACATTCTGCCTGGAACAAGAGAAACACCTGCCCTTCTCCAAGCATGAAGGGCCTGATGGACTCATCATCTGTCCCTCTTGAGAGCTGGCCCGGCAGACCCACAACATGCTGGATTATTATTGCCATTTGCCACAAGAGTAGCTTCCCAGTCCTGCGGTGTGATCTCTGCATTAGGGGTGTGTCCCTCAGCAGATGGAGACCATCGAGCAAGGTGTGCACATGATGGTAGCGACCCCTGGATGCCTTATTGATTTACTGAAGAAGAAAAGAACCTAGACATCTGCCACTTCTTGGCCCTCGATGAGGCTGACCGCATGATCAACATGGGCTTTGAGGGCGACATCCGCACCATCTTCTACTTCAAGGGCCAGAAGCAGACTGTACTCTTCAGTGCCACCATGCCAAAGAAGATTCAGAACTTTGCCAAGAGTGCCCTCATAAAGCCTGTCGTGGTTAACGTGGGGCGTGCTGCAGCTGCCAGCCTGCATGTCATCCGGAAGTGGAATACGTCAAGGAGGAAGCCAAGATGGCATACCTGCTCGAGTGTCTGCAGAAGACACCCCCACCAGTGCTCATCTTTGCAGAGAAGAAAGCAGATGTGGATGCCATCCATGAATATCTGCTGCTCAAGGGGGTGGAAGCTGTGGCCATTCATGGAGGCAGAGACCAGGATTAATGAACCAAGGCCATCGATGCATTCCGGGAGGAAAAGAAGGATGTCCTAGTGGCCACAGATATGGCCTCCAAGGGCCTGGACTTCCCTGACATCCAACATGTCATCAATTATGACATGCCTGAGGAAATTGAGAACTATGTGCACCAAATCGGCCGCACTGGGCACTCGGGAAACATTGGTGTGGCCACCACCTTTGTCAACAATTCCTGTGATGAGTCGGTCCTCAGGGACCTCAAGGCCTTGCTCCTGGAGGCCAAGCAGAAGGTGCCCCCTGTGCTGCAAGCACTGCCGTGTCAGAATGAGTCCATGCTGGGAATCCAAGGAGAGTGTGGCTGTGCCTTCTGTGGGGGCCTGGGCCACCGAATCACTGACTGCCCCAACCAGGAGGCTATGCAGACCAAGCAGGTCACCAGCACTGAACAGAAAGACTACCTGGCCCACAGCTCGATAGACTTCTAAACCACCGTGCTTCCCTCTTCTTTCCATGAGGCCTCAGTCCCAAGACTCCACTGTGCTCAAGGATCAGTACCCAGGACAAGAAGCCAGCCTCTTGGGCCCAGCTCAGACCTGCCCAGAGTTACTATTTTTATTCTCGTTCCCAGTGGGCATTCAAACACAAGCTCCCTCTGATGGTTGGCCTTGTAAAGTTGATGGGGTTTAGAATAAAGGAAACCAACCTCTGGGCATGTCTGAGGGAGTATGCATAGAGAATGGGTTGACTGAGGAAGACCTGCCCTAACTGTGGGTGGGATTATTCTGTAGGCTGGCATCCTGGACAAAAAGGAGAGAGCTGGCAGAACACACAGGTCACTCCTCTGCAGGCTGTGTAAATGGCTGCCTCATGTTTCCTGTACCCATCACTTCCAGACCTGGTGTAACTGCCCCACCAGGCAGAAATGACTGAGAAGAGGCATCCCCCCCCCTCCTTGAGTTCAGACTATTGGAACAGTCCAAAGACTGCGGTTCTCTCAGGAATCTCATGCTGGAAGCAACAAATCCTCAAACCCTGTGGGCAGCTGACTGGGAACTTCCAATAAGAACTCGTGAGTGGTTTTCTGGAGACAACTTTTCAAAGGAACTTGCAGGAGAGGCTAGCCCAGACAATGGTCAGGGGAGACCATACCTTGGCAGAATGCTTAGACATCTCTGCCTATTTAAATCTTCCCCTTCATAGGAAGCCCCTGAAAGTGATGTGTTGGGGAGGGTCTCTAGCCCTTTGTCTCTTTCCCAGTGTGACCACATTGAATAAGTCAGTTTTGAGCTTTTCACTATTAATTGGCTCTCAAATTTACTGACCTGAGGACAGATGGGTGAACACTATTTGAGTGTTATTAGGACACAGATTCTGCTCCCAATTCTTATAAATAATGGACGGTTCCCTCAGAATTTGAGCGAAAATAAAGCCTTAAGTTAATTTTGTTAGGCACTTTGTCACAGGGGAAAATAAACCACTATGGTAATCAGAACACATGGCTCCTATCAAGAGCTTTCTTCTGTGTTCAGCAGCTTTGTTCCCTTGAACCATGCTTTCTAGAATGTTTAAGACTGTTTCACCCTTGGTTTTGCATAGATGATTATACACCCAAATTTAAACTAATTCTATAATCCTTGTAGTTAAAAGCTGTAGTCCACAACATTGACAAAAAAGTTCTTAGAACAAAAACCAGACTCTTGGGGGGGGTGGGCATTGATTAAATTCCTTGGCCCATGGCTGAACCATTGGGCTGCTTAAAGTTGGGTGGGTTGTTAGCTTCCAGAGGGCGAAGACTGCCCTCCTGAGTGTGCGTGTGCAAAAGGATATGAACCTTGCCTCGGACTCCTCAGCCCAGTCTCATGAGAAACCCTGAATCTCCCTGATCCTTTGATACCTGCCTCCTCTAAGGACCCACCTTAGCCTCTGCTCTGGTAGGAGAGGAAGAAGACATTACTTTCTCACTGTAAATAAATTGGCCACCCTGGCTCCCACCCACAGGCTTTGCCTCTAAGGATTCCCTCAAGCAAATGCCAGGCCATTGAGTGAACCAGGAGTTGGAAGCCAGAGAAGGTTGTTTGTAAGCAAGCCACAGTTTGAGTCAGGGCACTGTTGCTAGAGGGGGTCTCCCGTGGCCTGAGAAGCAATGACCAGGTTCTATTGGGACTTGAATTAGCCAAGACGCATGTTACTGGAATCACGATTCCCTCTTATCTAATAAAACTAAGCTTGCAAATTTTTCTAAAACATTCAACTGAAACTCTAGGACTAGATCAGGCAAGCTGTAAATCCTCACAGATGTTGTCAAGTTGACACTAAAGCTATCCAGCACACCCTCTCCAAAACTGAGGTTGTAAGCATCACTGGCACCCACAGAGTAGTCCAGCTTTGGAGGGACGGAAGTCTGCTTGTGCATGCCTTTGTAATTTCTAAGCTTCGAGGATCCAGAGCTGCTCCTCCGGGCCCTTCTGACTGCATGTGGATGTGCGCTTTTTGATGTTCAGATTTGGGAGTCTGAGCTGATAGCTCTTTGTCTGGGCAGTCTTTCCTGGAAGGAGCTGGTCTAGGGGACAGTTTAGCTTGGGCCTTGCTGCACAGGCAAACTTCTGGGTCTCCATATTTAAGCATGAGCAAGTAACAGTTGGGACTCCACACTGAGTTCTTCCCCTTCAAAAGACCGTCCTACCCACTGATGGGCTTCAGTCTACCAGCACACTCACAGGGCTGGCATCACTAAATTCATTCTGTAAATGTTGATGGAGACTAACAGGACTAGGTAAGACATGGCCAGTAGACTTGGCTTCACCTGAACTGAAGCTGCTCCTCAGCATGTGTGGAGTAGCAGGAGGGACTGGCTCTTCTGTTTGGAAGAAGTGGTTAGTTCCTTGAAGAGGAATTTGCAGTCAGACCTTCAGAGATGAATCCCTGGTGATGTTGTCGCTGCTGGAGATCTCCCCCAAAGGACATACTCCCTGGTCTGAAGGGCCTGGCATGGTGGTACAGGCCTTTAATCCTAATCCCAGGACTCAGGAGGCAGAGGAAGGTGGATCCGAGTTAAAGGCCACCCTGGTTTACATAGGAGTTCCAGGACAGCTGGGGCTACATGGAGACCTTGTCTGAAATAATAGTAATAAAGCTTTAACTGAGCAGGAAGATGTCCCACCCCCAACGTGAGTGGCAGCATCTCATGGACTAAGCTCATGGCCTCCACTAACTGAGCACCACTAACCTCTGTTTAGCTTTCATGTGACCAGCTGCCTCCTCCTCTCTCTGCCCACACTTGGCCAACAGACCATGGTGGAGTGCATTCCATTCAACTGTTGGCCAAATAAAACCCCCTTCTCCCCTTGAGAGATGGGATCACAGAAATTGCTACTTGAGTTACTAGGGTTCAGAGCATGAAACTTGACAGCATTGACCTGGGTTTGTCAGTCTTCCTCAATAAGCTAATTAAACAAGTGATATGGATGAGGACAGGGATGGGAGGAAATGGCTGAGACCTAGGCACACACAGGGTTCCCCAATGCAGAAGTTTTAGGATGTCCTTGGTTCTCTGGTCAGTACTGTCAGAGGGACATCTGGTATCGTCTGCTCTTAAATGAGTGTCCTTTCCCGGAAGCTGTACATGAGGGTGTGATTAGAACTCCAGACACAAATCCCTTCTAGTGAACAGCTACAGAATTTGTTTCCTAATGGGTTAGATCTAATGGTCAATTTTCAGTCCATTCGCTAAATCGTAGTTACCCCTTCAGAGAGGGAGGTGTTTCCCCTAGGCTTGATCAGGACTCTGTTGAGGCTCATTAAGGGGACTCTTTCCTCTGGCCAAAAGAATGGACTTTACCTTCCCCTTGCCTAGAGACTGAACACTCCAAGCTACCCCAAAGCATAAGTTAATCCTGCTGGGTTGTCAATCACCTGGTAGAGACTACTCCTCAGGAAGGCTAATTCATCTTAAGCCATACTGGAGAGATGGGAAGAATAATTAGGCCTTGAATGAGGTCATGTACGCTGGCTTCCCAAAGCCCAGCCTCAGTGAGGTCACCTGCCCTGGACCCCCATGTGGCTGGGTTAAGCCTGCCTGCTTTTCTGAATTCCTCAAGTAAGCATAACTTTTCTTTTTTCTTTGTCTTTGGGTATTGTCATCAGTCTATGCTGGCCATGCTTTCCTAGCACCGTGAGCTTCCTTTCTCTCAGAAGCTGCCTTCCCCCTTCCTCCATGTGTCTGTTATGGATGGAATGGGTTTCTCTTCCTCTGTGTCTGTTATGGATAGAATGGGTTTCTCTTCCTCTTAGATTTACAGGCAGATGGACTTCCCTAGGGCTTTCCATTTTTTTCCCCATCTTTTCAAGACAGGGTCTCCCTGTAGCCCCAGATGTCCTGGAACTCACTCTGTAGCCCAGGCTGGCCTTGAACTCAAAGATCCACCTGCCTCTGCCTCCCAAGTGCTAGGATTAAAGGCGTGCACTACCACAACCAGCTTGGGCTTTCCTTTTAACTGATGAATTGTCCTTACTGTTCCTTATGAGTCCCTTATATTATTAAGTAGACCAAGAACCCTAGAGGGACCCCATTTCTTGGGAACGTGGCACCCATATTGAAAAGCAGACTCAGCCAACTTTGGCTATGTTGGGAAGAACAAAGAGACCCAGTGACAGTCTCCCAAGTTCATCTTCGGGGTGTTGAGATTCCATGTAAGCTTAGAGAGCCTATGAATAGCTCACTACACAACCCCTGTCAAGTTGTGCCTGTCCATCCTAGTCTCAGCTCCAGTCCCTCTATCAATGTGGGTACATCATGCTAAATTTGAAATTAAGCAAAAAAAAATTACCACTTGCCTGAAAAGCTTTGGGAACTTCCATAGGCAAATGTCCAAGGAACAAATTATTCGTTATAACTGGATGTAAGATCTTTGAGAATTTGACAGGTGTCAGAAGCTCTATGAAAAGTTATTCGAGTATGGACTTAAATTGTACCACACGGATTCAATGTGCAGAATTAGAAACAATCCTTGGTGATAGTGAGAGAGCTAGGGCAATCTACAAGAACATGAAATTTTTACCGACAGTTACTTCAGCGGACACAGCATGTCAAGGTGTGGATCAGCTTTGCTCAGTTTGAGCTGTGTTCAGGGAAAGAAGGAAGCGTGGCTAGGTGCAGAAAGATCTATGTGGAGGTGAGAAGAGAGTTAGGGTCCATTGCTCCAAACTACTCTGCCTGCCCACCGCTCAGTGCCTGCTCATCCCCTGAGTTCCCATCAGCCCATCTGGAGTCCTGAAGATGTCCACTTCTTCCTACCCAAGTGCAATCAGCTGCCAATATTTCTTCAGCCAAGGTTGGGCTCTGCTACCCATTTCTGCAGTTCTGTGCTGGGCATTTGTTCACCTGAGCCAAACCTGATTTTCTAAGCACCTAGAGAAAACGAATCCCATCCCAAGATTGTGTCTAAAGACAATCTTTTTTTATGTGGGGGCAGGTGGGCTGACTTAACCATGAGCTACAACTCTATTATCCAATGAGGCTAGAAGTTATGCAAGCCCCACTAAGATACCCCTAGAACCTGTGTAAAAGGCATGTGAGCTAACTTATTGGGGTTGGAGAGTGACCTTAAAACTGACCATCCTAAGGAGGAAGTGCGCATATGTGCAACCACAGAGTTTGTGGATCCCTATGAGGAGGCCGATGCCCAAATTGCCCAGGAGTGAAAGAAGGCACAGCACCAAGTGTCCCCAGAGGCCAAGGACAAGACAAGCCAGCCCCAGCCTGGAAGCCAGGACCCCCAGACATACCACCAGGGGGTGGGCAAATATACCAACCCAGCAGTCAGGAAATGAGCAGCAGAGGAGGGACCGTCCAGCAGCACAGCTCTCCCTATGACCAAGAAAAGGCCCAGCCGGGGTTCAGGGGACTTCAGTTCCTGGTAGAAGGCTGGCTGCCCTCCATGGATCCTGCTCCAGCCAGGTGGTGTCAGAAGCATCATGGTCCTGGAAGCCCCAGGTCTCCCAGGAGCTCTCAGACCTGGGCACACCCTTTGGCTCCCAGTGTCTCGTCCCTTCACAAGGCCTGCCTCCTAGACAGTGAGCACTGCAGAAAGGAGGTGTTTGACATCAGAAGCTTTATATTTATACCTCACACAGACATGGCCCAAGGGCTGACAGCTTTGGCTAAGGGACAGGGAGCCTGAATGTGGACCCACAATTGAGCTTGGGGGGCCTATTCCTCATGGTGAACTTCCAGCAGCTTCCAGATCACTGGCCACCATTACCAGAAGCCAACACCTGGCCTGGGCAGCCACATCTTCACCTAGCCCTGTCCTTCAGGACAGAGGACTCTGCCCACCGGGGGCCTTGATTTGGGGAGAGCTTTGATTTCTGCAGCTTGTGGAGAGCTTTAATTGTCCCTTGTTAGCTATTAAAACCACTTGGAATTTTTATAATACAATAAAATTTTATTTCACACAGGGTAATTTGATAATTCTAACTCTGTCCTGTCCTAAGCCTATCTCCCCAAGGCTGTTGGCCTAGCCAGCATTCTTAGTCTCTTGGAAGAGATAGCTGAGTCCATGCTAGGGAGTTCCAAGAAGCCAGCTGATTGGCTGAAGCAGATCTCTCTTGGACCAGGGGCTGTGGAAGCTCAGGCAGGCAGGTCTGCTGCTGTGACTTAGGTGCTGGCCTCTTCCAAAGCTCCACCAGGTTCTCAGAGTGGTTCAGTCTACTTTCACCAATTTCAAACACTTCTCCAGTGAGGCTGCACAGCTTAGTGTGCTCCTCTTTGTCTCCCCTGGGCATACCAGGCTGGGTGACTTCATTATCCTCTGGAGCACTTGTGGGGCTCCTGGCCCAAGGGCTCAGTTCAGTCCTGCGGTTCATGGTTGGAGTTGGTCCCCACAGGGAACATTATGGGCCTCATGCCTGCCAAATTATGGGCCAAGGTGACAGTCAAGCACACCAAGAAACATGGGATGATTATCTTCTTGAGGCCTGAGTCAGCCAGAACCTCAGCTGCAATGGGCAACCTAAAGAGCTTCTTGAAAGTCTTACTTGACTCGTGAAGGGCGGTGACTCTAGTAGCCCAGCAAGCCTGTAGCTTCTGGAGAGTTCACTGCTGGTGGTCTGATTCCATGTCCCGGGATCAAGTCCAAGCAGGTGCTTGAGGTTTTGGGGGAAGACTGGGCAGTTAGTCTCTGCTTTCTGCTCATGTCGGGCAGATGTGCAGGGAGGGGCGGGCACGTCCTGTCAGGCTTGCAAAGGCCTTGGCAGAATGCGCTGGCTCCAGAAGAGTCACCACTTGGATTTTGAAACTGCTGGATGAGAATCATCAGGGAAATAAAGGAGTCTTGCAGAAAGAGGGCATGGTAGTGCATAGCTTTAGTGGAGCACAGGAGTCGGGCAGGCATCTGAGGTTTGGCCATCCTGGTCCAGAGGCTGCAAAGCTGACTCCAACACTGTGTATTCTGAGCTCCTGTGCAGTGCTGAGGCAGATTCTGCAGCCATCCTCCACAGTGCACTTAGAACTGGAATTGGGCTCATTGGCAAAGTAGCAGACCCAATTCTAAATGCCCTTGGCTTCAGGTTCATGTTCCTGGTGGGTGGAGAAATGAGCCTGATAGGCAGCTGAAGTTCCTGTAACCAAACTACAGAGAGACTCCTACCAGCCCGCCAGCGCTGCTTCAGTGGCTTCTAAATTCTCAGCCGCCATTCTTTCCTTTTGAGTTCCTTTTACTCTCTGCTTCCCCCTTTCCCATGCTCAGTGTTTATCTGAATGTCTTACAACCCTTAGTTGTCTTCAACTAAGCACAGGTTCAGCATTAGTGGCAAGAAATGCCACATGAGCACAACCATTTTCCTAAGGAAGTAAGCTCTGGATTTGAATATGTCCAGGCCAACACTTTCTCTATGGAGACTTCATCCCCAGCATCCTTCCCTGTAGCATAAAATCTTATTGCCCAGGTCTCCCTGTCACCCAGCATCCGTGACCACCTGCATTCTAAGCTATGATCTCCATGGTCAGGGGTTACAACCACCTGGGAAGTCAGGGGTGTTTCCTATCTCTGGGGATGTAGGGGTCATTATGACCCCATGAGGATTCTGTCTCTCCTACCCTGGCCACCCAGGGGTATTGGCATGTCCCCTGATAGGACTAGCAGCCATTAGTGGGACATCAAATTGGAAGGTTTGAATTCCTTTTTCAAATCTTAGGTTGCCCCAGAGCATTGATTTACCCACATACCTGCCATAGGCATGTTCTAATGCACAAGCAGTTCCAATTCTATGTAACATTTAAATAACTTGTTCTTTGGACATTTGCTTATAACCACATTTTTGGCAATTGTGAACTTTTTATGAGGAACTAGATGGCCCTGTCTTGTCCTCCTCTCCATTGAAGGCCTGACAGTGCTGGGGACACAGTGTAACTAAGACTGTGATTCTGCCAAGTATACAGCAGGAGGGGAGATCTCCAGTGTCCTAGAAAGGCCTGTGCTGTGTAATGCTGACCACACTGGAGTGGTTCATGGGCAGAGCCTGCTACAAAATGGCTGTGTCCACTCCTGGCAAAGCTGTGGCATCCCACCTGATAATCAGGATGCCTATGACGAAGACTTTAATCCCTTGGGCCCCTTCTCTGCTCCCATGTGTTGAAGGCTCAGGCACAGGCTGCTGTATAGGCTCAGCAGGTCCACAGGACCATATTCCCCAAGTAGTTCTCAATGGGAGACTTAGTGGTAGAATTCCAGGGGGACCTGCAGTTGTTGAAGTAGGCCTGGCCAACCTGGCACCCCGGAAGCCTGGTTGGGACCTCAAAAGAGCCATAGCCAAGAAGGTAGAAAAGCAGACCCAGAGGGCCATCGCAGAGCTGATCTGTGAATGGCTGTGCCCACTCCTGGCAAAGCTGTGGTTCCCACCTGACAATCAGGATGCCTATGTCGAAGACTTTCGGTCCCTTCGGCCCCTTCTCTGCTCCCATGTGTTGAAGGCTCAGGCACAGGCCGCTGTACAGGCTCAGCAGGTCCACAGGACCATATTCCCCAAGCAGTTCTCAATGGGAGACTTTGGTGGAGTCCCAGGGGGGGACCCCGTGGTCATCTCAGACTCTGAGAAGTGGGAGGTGGTGTGGTTGGTGCAGCCGCCCTCCCCTGACTACTGCATGAACTACTGTCAGTATCTGTGCAGAGCCACTGCATGGGAGGACACAAGGGAGACATTGAGACTGGGGAGACTAATCAGTCTGTACAAGGGTGGGAACTGCTGGTCAAAGTGCACACCATCCTTGGCCTGCCCCAACCTGTCCTCATGGAGTCAGGAGACCTTGAGACTGCGGAGGAACTCCTGTGTACAGTGGGGTACGCCTGCATTGTACCTGACCCGTGCCCCTGACCTGCTACCACAGTGCTTCCCTTTTTTAGTTTTTGGTACTTTTCCTTAAATTGAAAAGGCTGCAGTGCAAAATGTTGATGGGGAAAATCCTCAGAATATTGTGAAAATCTCATCCATCAGAGATCACCCTCCCTCAGCCCCTGGAGTGCTGGGATTAAAGGCTTGCTATACCACACATGGCTAAGTCCAGTCTTTTGTGCAGAGGGGGAAATAGCTTTCCCTTAATGAGTGTCCACAGAGCCCTGATCAAGGCTACTGAAACATGCCCCTCTCTGAAGAGGTAATGCTAACATTTAGAAGGGCTGAAAGTTGAGTAATAAATCTAACCTGCTTTACCAAGACAATCTAGAGATGCAATTCTACAGCTGTTCACCAGAAGGGATTTGTGTCTGAAGTTCTAAGCTCACCCTCATGTATAGCCTCCAGGCAAGGACGATCAGGTGGGAATGGATGGCACACCAGAGTTTCCTTCTGGCACTCCTAGTCATTCCCATCCCCTGTCCTCAGGAACATTACTTGTTTAATTGGCTTATTGAGGAAGACTGGCTGAACCTTGTTTATTAGAGCTCTCAAGGCCCAGGCTCAGAACTGCAGGAACAATTACTGTAACCAGATGCTTTTCAAGGAGCAATTTAAGGGAGGAAGGGGTTTGTTTGTCTAACAGTGGATGGGAAAGCCCTCCATCATGCTGTGCTGGGGAAGGCCTTGGCAGGGGGAGGTCACATTGTAACAGAGTCTGGGAACCCAGTAGGTGCCACCTACATCTGCAGAATTGCACTTGGACAGCAATAATGAAATTTGGCCTAATTTTTAAACCAGAGTGATATTATTTATTTTGGTCTTCTTGAGACAGGGTCTCCAGGTAGCCCCAGCTGTCCTGGAACATGCTCTGTAGACCAGGCTGGCCTTGAACTCACAAAGATCCCCCTGCCTCTGCCCCAGGAGAGCTAGGAGAGTGATGTTATTAATTAGACACAATCCAGAAAAGCCTAGAAAATAGAATATGTGTGGGCATGTGTGAGAGGGAGTTTTTGGATTGGATTAAAGTGGGAGGACACAGCCTACAAGTGGGCGGTGCCATACCATGGGCGGGGCTTCTGGACTGAATGAGGAGGAGGCAGCTCAGGTCAGGTCATCAGGAGTCCCAGTCAGTCTCCATCTTGCTTGCCCTTTGGGCAGGCTCTCAGGTGAAGGACTGGAAGCTGGAACTCCGGGTTTCTGAAAATGGGACAGCTCTCTGTCAATCCACAAGCTTTTCTGTTTTTCTGTCATTGTGCTCAGCATCACCTGGACCCAGAAACACTCCCACCTGGAGTCTGCAAAACCCCACTCTGGTGAGGAGGTGGCCAGTGCAGGGACGGCAACCCCACTGGGGCATCAGGAGCCCAGAGAAAGCAAAGGCTTGAGTGGCAGCAGCGGGCAGCCAAGAACAGGAGGGAACAGGAGGGGGTTCTCCCATCAGGGCCGATGGAGGAGGCTGGGGTCTGTGTGGGCCGCCTAGAGGAGGAGGCACTGAGGAGAACAGAAAGGCTGAGGCTCTTAGGGAGAAAACAGGGTGCAGGGACAAGGAAGATGGGGAGCCAAAGACCAAGCCAGTCAGAGAGGAGGAAGAGGAAGGTGAGAAACCCTGGGAACTCAGGCTGCGGAACTATGACCAAGGAGATGAGGACCTAAAAGGAGGAGGGTGTCCGGAGCCAAGCCAGTTGGGGTGCAAGAGAAGCTGAAGGAGCAGCTGCGAAGCTGGCGTCTGTAGTTGAGGAAGTGGACCTGGCCAACCTGGCACCCCGGAAGCCTGGTTGGGACCTCAAAAGAGCCATAGCCAAGAAGCCAGGGAATCTAGAAAAGCAGACGCCGGGGGCCATTGTAGAGCTGATCCGTGAGCGGCTGAAAGGCCAGGACAGCCTGGTGTCCGCAGTGGATGCCAGCAGGGGACAGGAGGCCTGGGACTGAGACGTCCTGTTTCCCAGGAGCTCCCACACACCTGTGCTGTGGGAAGATGGCCATGGGCAGCGTTGGGGCTGGGCTGTCACAGGTATTGAAAATTGAGCCAGGTCAATCATGTCTTAACTCCAATGGTGAGTCCAGTTCCTCATCTTCCTCAGTTCCTTGGGTCTGTACAGATGTATTTTGACCTTTTTCCTGTGACAGGGAATGCTTTATTTGAACAGACATCCTGGATTATTATGTTGGGAGAATTAAACATCTCATCACACCATAGCAAAACTCGATCAAATCAATGCCCTTTGGAGACATCAGGGGAGAGCTGAATTTTTTTCTTTTGCTGCAACTTGCTCATTAGAATAAGCTGGCCTTGAAATCGGATCTGCCTACCTCTGTCTCCAGAGTGCTAGGACTAAAGGTGGGTGCTGCACACCACGCTGAATTTTCTAATTTAAGAAAAATCTGTGAAATATGTTCCTTCTCCCAGAGGCTAGCTGGGTCCTCAGTGAAGAGGTCCTGGACTTAGAGCAGCTGGGGTCTCAGAAATGAAGCTGGGGGCTGGCCAGAGAGTGAAGACAGCTCCTTATCTTGGGAAGACCCCCCCAGTGAGCAGAGTGGGGCTGGCAGTGTGCCAAGTGTGCCTGGGTCTGTGCATATGTATTTTGAACTTTTCATAACATCCAGGAATGGAGGAAATGAGGCTTATACTGACCCAATCAAAACAGGTGGACTCCCCCCACCTCCTGAGCATGTCTGAGGGGAGACAGGAGCGAGTTTGAAAGAAGTATCGAATCATGGCAGAGGGAGACTATATCCCACCAAGAGCTTCAAGGACATGAAGTTTCCTGTAGCCATCCTCGAGGCCTGAAAAAGAAAGGAATCCTCCACCCAACACCCATTCAAATCCAGGGCATACCCACCGTTCTGTCTGGTCGGGACATGATTGGTATTGCCTTCACAGGGTCAGGCAAGTCATTAGTATTTGTGCTGCCTCCGCATGTTCTGCCTGGAACAAGAGAAACGCCTGCCCTTCTCCAAGCATGAAGGGCCTTATGGACTCATTATCTGCCCTCTCGAGAGCTGGCCCGGCAGACCCACGACATCCTGGATTATTGCCATTTGCCACAAGAGAGCAGCTTCCCAGTCCTTCGGTGTGCTCTCTGCATTGGGGGTGTGTCCCTCAGCAGATGGAGACCATCGAGCAAGGTGTGCACATGATGGTAGCGACCCCTGGATGCCTTATTGATTTACTGAAGAAGAAAATTGTCAGCCTAGACACCTGCCGCTACTTGGCCCTCCATGAGGCTCACCCCATGATCAACATGGGCTTTGAGGGCGACATCCGCACCATCTTCTCCTACTTCAAGGGCCAGCGGCAGACTGTACTCTTCAGTGCCACCATGCCAAAGATTCAGAACTTTGCCAAGAGTGCCCTCATAAATCCTGTCGTGGTTAACGTGGGGCGTGCTGCAGCTGCCAGCCTGCATGTCATCCAGGAAGTGGAATACGTCAAGGAGGAAGCCAAGATGACATACCTGCTCGGGTGTCTGCAGAAGACACCCCCACCAGTGCTCATCTTTGCAGAGAAGAAAGCAGATGTGGATGCCATCCATGAATATCTGCTCCTCAAGGCGGTGGAAGCTGTTGCCATTCATGGAGGCAGAGACCAGGATGAATGAACCAAGGCCATCGAGGTATTCCAGGAGGAAAAGAAGTTTGTCCTAGTGGCTAGAGACATGGCCTCCAAGGGCCTGGACTTCCCTGACATCCAACATGTCATCAATTATTACATGCCTAAGGAAATTGAGAACTATGTGCACCGAATCGGCCGCACTGGGTGCTCCGGAAACACTGGCATGGCCACCACCTTTTACAACAAGTCCTGTGATGAGTCGGTCCTCAGGGACCTCAAGGCCTTGCTCCTGGAGGCCAAGCAGAAGGTGCCCCCTGTGCTGCAAGCACTGCCGTGTCAGAATGAGTCCATACTGTGCCTTCTGTGGGGGCCTGGGCCACCGAATCACCGACTGCCCCGACCTGGAGGCTATGCAGACCACAGTGTTTGTGGACCCCTATGAGAGGAGGCCGATGGCCACATTGCCCAGCCCCAGCCTCAGCCTGGAAGCCAGAACCCGGAGACATACCGCCAGGGAGTGGGCAGACATATCAACCCAGCAATCAGGATAGGAGCAGCAGAGGAGGGACCGTCCAGCAGCACAGCTGTCCCTATGACCAAGAAAAGGAGATTTTGAAACTGGCTGAGAATCGTCAGGGAAAATAAAGGAGTTTTGCAGAAAAAAAACAGGCATGGTAGTGCATAGCTTTAATGGAGCACAGGAGTCCGGCAGGCATCTGAGGTTTGGCCATCCTGGTCCAGATGCTGCAAAGCTGACTCCAACACTGTGTATTCTGGGCTCCTGTGCAGTGCTGAGGCAGATTCTGCAGACATCCTCCACAGTGCACTTAGAACTGGAATTTGGCTCATTGGCAAAGTAACAGACCCAATTCCAAATGCCCCTGGCTTCAGGTTCATGTTCCTGGTGGGTGGAGAAATGAGCCTGATAGGCAGGTGAAGTTCCTGTAACCAAACTACAGAGAAACTCCTACCAGCCCGCCAGCACTGCTTCAGTGGCTTCTAAATTCTCAGCCGCCATTCTTTCCTTTTGAGCTCCTTTTACTGTCTGCTTCCCCCTTTCCCATGCTCAGTGTTTCTGAGTGTCTTACAACCCTTAGTTGTCGTCAACTAAGCACAGGTTCAGCATTAGTGGCAAGAAATGCCACATGAGCACACGCAGTTTCCTAAGGAAGTAAGCTCTGGATTTGAACATGTCCAGGCCAACACTTTTTCTATGGAGACTTCATCCCCAG
Organism: Rhizomys pruinosus; assembly: GCA_009823505.1. Classification (NCBI taxonomy): domain Eukaryota; kingdom Metazoa; phylum Chordata; class Mammalia; order Rodentia; family Spalacidae; genus Rhizomys; species Rhizomys pruinosus. Next base: position 100,232 of record VZQC01002213.1, read on the forward strand.
CATCCTTCCCTGTAGCATAAAGTCTTATTGCCCAGCTTCTCCCTGTCACCCAGCAGTGATGACCTCCTGCATTCTAAGCTATGATCTCCATGGTCAGGGGTTACAACCACCTGGGAAGTCAGGGGTGTTTCCTATCTCTGGGGATGTAGGGGTCATTATGACCCCATGAGGATTCTGTCTCTCCTATCCAGGCCTCCCAGTGGTATTGACATGTCCCCTGATAGAAGGACTGGCAGCCATTAGTGGAACAGGCATCAAATTGGAGGGGTTGAATTCCTTTTTCAAATCTTAGTTTGCCCCAGAGCATTGATTTACACCCATACCTGCTATAGGCATGTTCTAATGTACAAGCAGTTCCAATTCTGTGTAACATTTTTTTTGGAAGCCGGCGGTTTTAATACATTGAAACAAGAATAGAATCCATAATTTTAAGGACATAAAATGATATAATGCAAATCCTTTTGATAAGAACAGCAACGTATGCAACAGCAAAATAAAGTGACATATTCTACACATCCGCATAGGCTGCTGCCACTCACATTGGGGGTGGATCATCTTCCTGCTCAGTTAAAGCTTTTTTATTTTTTGAGGCAAGGTATCCCTGTAGCCCCAGCTGGCCTGGAACTAATTATGTAGAGCAGGCTGGCCTTGATCTCAGATCTGCCTGCCTCTGCCTCTCAAGTGCTGGGATTAAAGGCATGAACCACCACACCTGGCTTTCAGTTGAAGCATTTTGGAAACACCCTCAGCTGTGTTTCCATGGTGATTATAAATTCTGTCATGTTATGATTGACCATTACAGGATCCATTGGAATTGCAGTTCGTGTAAGGCTCTGGACAAAAGACCCAGAGTACAGAAGTACTGGAAAGGGTCAGACCTGCTTGTGTATTTCCTGTTTCCTGTAGCATTAACTTGACAGACTCCTGGCCAAAGTTTGCCGGGAATAAAACTCCTAAGTATGTAGGACATGTTCATATGCTGGAGAAAGGTGTTAATCAAATGCCTTCATTCTGACATCTGTGTGTGAACTCAGCTTCCGTATTTCTGTATGAGTGCAAATCTATGGTCAAAATAGGATATTTTCTTTTCTATTTGAGACAGGGTCTCCTTGTAGCCTCGGGCTGCCATTATCTCAGAGATTTGCCTACCTCTGCCTCCTGGGTGCTAGGATTAAAGGCGTGTTCCACCATGACAGGCTCAACAAAGGTTATTTTTTTTTCTCCTTTAATATGGGAAACAGGTTATTTTTTTTTAATTTTTTTATTAATTTTTTTATTTCTGTATGTGTATCAATGTACTGTCTGCATGCAAGTTTGTGCACCCGTGTCGTGCAACGCCGCGGAGGTCAGAAGAGGGTCTCGGATTCCCCTGGAACTGGAGTTCTCCTGGAATTGGAGTTTCAGACGGTTCTCAGGCGCCATGTGGGTGCTGGGGATCGAACCCGGGTCCTCTGTAAGAGCGGTCGGCGCTCTTAACCGCTAGGCCATCTCTCCAGGAAACAGGTAATTTTAAACCAAGATGATGGTACTGTCAGTTAGAAATGAAGTCTACCTTCTAGGTTTTTCTAGATCATGTCTGTGCAGGCAATCTCGGTGGCAGACAAGGCCCAGGGCCTGGACAAGGAGGAGCTCCGAGCCCTGAAGAGGCCCCGCACCAATGAGAACCTGTTTGAGGGACAGCCTGTGTTCGCCCAGATGGATTTCTGGGGTCCGGGTTTGAGCGAGGGGTGTCCGCGCCCTACTGCAGACAAGGTGGTCTCCACTGCGGCCCGCCAGCAAAGGATCACGAAAGTGGCCAAGGTGAAAAACAAAGCCCCAGCAGAAGTGCAGATAACTGTAGAGCAACTCCTAAGAGAAGCCAAAGAAAGAGAACTCCATCTCCTCCCACCTCCACCTCAGCAGAAGATCGAGGATGAAGAAGAATTAAATGAGTACAGACTGCAGAAAAGGAAGACCTTTGAAGATAACATCCGGAAAAATCGGACTGTGATCAGCACCTGGCTAAAATACGCACAATGGGAAGAGCGGCTGAAGGAAATTCAAAGGGCGCGATCCGTCTATGAGCGGGCTTTGGATGTCGACTACTGCAGTCCAGTGCTATGGCTGAAGTATGCAGAAATGGAAATGAGGAACCGCCAGGTCAACCATGCCCGAAATACCTGGGACCGGGCTATAAGCACCCTACCGCGAGTTAGCCAGTTTTGGTACAAGTACACCCACATGGAGGAGGTTTTAGGGAACATTCCTGGTGCCCGGCAGGTGTTCCAGCGCTGGATGGAATGGCAGCCTGAGGAGCAGGCCTGGCACGCCTACATCAATTTTGAGTTAGGATACAAAGAGGTGCAGCTGGCCCGAACCATTTACGGACAGTTGGTGATCGTGCACCCCGATGTGAAGAACTGGATAAAGTATGCCCGCTTTGAGGAGAAGCATGCTGACCTGGCTCACGCACGCCAAGTGTATGAGAGAGCTGTTGACTTTTTTGGTGATGAACATATGGACGAGAAGCTTTATGTGGCCTTTGCTAATTTTGAAGAAAATCAAAGTTTGATAGAGCACGTGGCGTTTACAGGTATGCACTGGAGAGAATTTCCAAAGGAGAGGCCCAAGAGCTCTTTAAAAACTATACCATCTTTGAGAAAGTTTGGGGACAGGCAGGGTATTGAAGCTATCCTCGTGAGCAAACGGAAAATGCAGTGTGAAGAAATGGTGAGGGCCCATCCACACAACTATGATGCTTGGTTTGATTACCTACACTGAAGCCGAAGCTGACAGTGTGCGCGAGCTCTATGAGAGAGCCATTGCCAACATCCCGCCCATTCAGGAGAAGGGGCACTGGAAGCGCTACATACATCTCTAGATCAAATATGCACTCTTTGAAGAGCTGGAGGCAAAGGATCCTGAGAGGACCCGACAGGTCTACCAAGCGTGTTTGGAACTGATTCCACATAAAAAGTTCACAATTGCCAAAATGTGGGTACATTACGCTAACTTTGAAATCAGAGAGAAAAATTTACCATGTGCCAGAAAAGCTCTGGGAATTTCCATAGGCAAATGTCCAAAGAATAAGTTATTTAGGTGCTACATACAATTAGAACTGCAACTTCGAGAATTTGACAGGTGTCGGACGCTCTGAGAAGTTCTTGCAATTAGCACCTCATAACTGTACGGCATGGATTAAATTTGCCAAACTAGAAACAATCCTCGGTGATATCGAGAGAGCTCGGGCAATCTATGAATTAGCCATCAGCCAGCCACGCTTAGACATGCCAGAGGTGCTGTGGATATCCTATTTCGACTTTGAGACCTAACAGGAAGAAACGGAATGAACACGAACTCTTTACCAACAGTTGCTTCAGCGGACACAGCATGTCAAGGTGTGGATCAGCTTTGCTCAGTTTGAGCTGTCTTCAGGGAAAGAAGGAAGTGTGGCTAGGTGCAGACAGATCTATGAGGAGGCTAACCAAACAATGGGGAAAGCTCAAGAAAAGGCAGAGAGACTTCTGTTGCTGGAATCCTGGAGAAGCTTTGAAGATAAATTTGGAACAGAGACAGACAAGGAGAGAGTAGACAAACTCATACCAGCAAAGGTCAAGAAGACAAGAAGAAAGGTCCAGGTGGAAAATGGGTGTGACGCAGGCTGGGAAGAATACTGGGATTAAATCTTTCCAGAAGAAGCTGCAAACCAGCCTAAACTCAAGCTCCTGCAAATGGCCAAACTTTGGAAGAAACAGCAACAGGAAAGAGAAGCTGCTTAAGGACACTGGGGAGAGTGAGTCCAAACCTTGTCTTCTCATTGGGAAGTGTGATCTTTAATAAACCCATGCTTTAGAACATTTGACTTCTGTGTGCTTTAATATATTTCCTCAGCCGGGCATGCTGCTGCATGCCTTTATTCCTAGCACTCAGGAGGCGGAGGCAGGTGGATCTCTTGTGAGTTCAAGGCCAGCCCCTGGTCTACAGAGTGAGCTCCAGGCCAGCTGGGACTTAAAGGGAGACCCTGTCTCAAAAATGCCAAATACATGTATATTTTTCCCCCTTGGTAAGAAACTGTCTAGAATTTGAGAGCTACTTTTTGAATTTTATTTAATTAATTTTATTTTATTTTTTGGTCTTTTTGAGACAGGGTCTCTCTGTAGCCCCAGCTGTCCTGGAACTCATTCTGTACACCAGGCTGGCCTTGACCTCACAAAGATCCGCCTGCCTCTGCTTCCCAAGTGCTAGGATTAAAGGCGTGTGCCACCACGCCCAGCTTTGAATTTCATTTTTAAATGCTCTTGGATTAGCTGAGGGTAGGAAATCTCAAGTAAAGTGAATTGGGTCTTGTTATCTGAGTCCAAATTTTAGTGATGTTCGCCTTTCAGGAGATGAGATGAAGGTTATGCTCAGCACCTATTTTAGATGGACCTGCCAAGTTCTCTCTTTTCAAATAAGCATTCAGCTTCTAGGCTCTGTGTCAGGTGAGGGTTTCTCATGATGCTCTGCAAGGCCTTTTCTCCCCAAGGGAATTGCATACAATCATCTCCAGACATGGGAATGGCAGGTCTGGAAGACAGGATGCAAGAGAACCTTGCCCTGTGATTCCTGACAGCCAACCCACCTTCCACACAGACCTTTTCACCCTCAAGGCTTTAGCATTATCAGGCCCCTATGCCAGGTTCAGTGTGGGTATAAACAGGGTGTGGCAATGAAGAGTTTAGGAAGAATTCAAACCCTCCATTTTTTTTTTTTTGCCTGTCCTTCCAATGGTGAGTCCTCCTGTCAGGGGAGAGGCCAATACCACTGTGTGACCTGCAGATGTGAGACAGAATCCTCATAGGAACATATAGACCCCTACATCTGCATACACAGGAGACACCCCAGAATTGTTCCCAAGTGGCTGTAACCTCCTGACCATCAATATCATAGCTTAGAATACCACAAGTCAGCACTATTGGGGGACAGGGAGAACCTGGGGATGAGACTTTCTGCCACAGGGAAGGATCCTGGGGATGAATTCTCCATAAAGAAAGGCATGCACCCCAGGAACCATTGCCCCATTGGTCCAAACTGGAGCCTCTATTTTCTGGTGCCCCCAAAGCTGAGTCTTTGTTGCTCCAGAAAGCTCCCTCATCAATGAGGAAGCCTTTAAGCGGCTGCTGGGCAAAATAAACAGAGGGAGAGAGAGAATCAAGTTTGTGGAGATCCAAGTTCGTGACCAGCTTAGTGGGGCCCAGCAGTGGATGATCGAGTAATTGACAGAAGAGAAAACCATGACATCCTCCAGCAAAATAAAAAAGGTGAGCAGCCCACATCCAGCAGTGGAGGAAACATCAGCTCAGGATCTTATTCACCAGGCTAAAGAATGGGAGCTGGAACTGAAGAACACCTGGTCGGAAACAAGCTCAGCTGAGATTGTTTTCAGACTCGAGCTAAGTATGGATTCCAGGGTCCAGGAAATGATTGCTCCAGGGTCTCCTGCCAGGCTACTGGGGTCAGTCCCAGCTGCTCTAAGTCCAGGACCTGTTCCCTGAGGACCCAGCTCACCTCTGGGAGAAGGAACATGGTTCATGGATCTGATTGCTGGTGGCCACCTTTAGTCCCTGCACTCTAGAGGCAGAGGTAGTCAGATGTCTGTGAGTTCCAGGCCAGCCTCATATACAGAGTTCCAGGCCAGCTGGGGCTACAGGGAGACCTGGTCTCAAAGACCAATAAGGAAAAGAAAGAAAAAGCTCCCTTCTAATACCTCCAAATGGCTCTGAGTTCTTGGGCAAGAGTTTTGCTCCCCGTTGAGTGTGTGGAGATGTTGAACTCTTCCCAATATTTATATTAACCCAGGATGTCTGTTGAAATAAAAGATTCGGTGTCACAGAAATATAAAGTTCAAAATACATGTGTATAGACCCAGGCACACTTGGTATACTGTACCAGCAGTACTCTGTTCAGGGCACCGGGGGGCTCAGAAGACAAGGAACTGGCCTCCTACCATGGGGGTTAAGACCTGATTGACCTGGCTCAGTTTTCAAGTCCTGTAAGTGATGGGCAGCCCAGCCCCAACCCTACCCACGACCATCTTCCCACAGCACAGATGTGAGGCAGCTGGGGGACAGAACATCTGAGTCACAGGCCTCCTGTCTACTGGTGGCATCCATTGAGGACACCAGGCTGTCCTCCTGGCCTTTCAGCCACTCACAGATCAGCTCAGCGATGGCCCTCTGTGTCCCCCTTTCTACCTTCTTGGCTCTGGCTCTTTTGAGGTGCCAGACTTTTGAGGTGTGAGATTGGCCAGGTCCAATTCAACCACCTCCAGGTTCACAGCCACCATCGAATCCTTCACCTTTGCTTCCACTGCACCTGGAATTTCAGGCAAATCAGGACACAGGTTCTGCTCTTAACTGTTGTAACAATAACAGACTGTACCCTCAGACTTTGAGCAGAAATAAACTCTTTAGCTGATGGTCAGGTATTTTGTCACAGTGAAGAGGAGAAAAAAGGTGTCCACAGCTGACAGGAAAGGGGAAGGGAAGACAGTGCCTGCCCTTCTGGAAGGCGCCCCCTTCCTCTGGAAGTCCCTCAGCATGCATGCTCTCTCTCTGGAGCAGCAGCTGTACTACAGGGAGATCACGGAAGCCTGTGTGGGGCCCTGTGAGGCCAAGAGAGCTGCAGCTTTGCAAAACCTCAGCACGGACCCCGGGCTCTGTCAGTTAATGCCATGGCTCAGTATCTTCATCTCAGAGGGGGTTCATGTGAATGTGGTTCAGACTAACCTGGGCCTGCTCCTCTACCTGATGCACATGGTGAAGGCGCTGATAGACAACCCCACGCTGTATCTAGAGAAATGTGTGCACGAGCTGGTTCCTGCAGTGATGACCTGCCTGGTGAGCAGACAGCTGTGCTTGCGGCCAGATGTGGACAATCACTGGGCACTGTGGGACTTTGCTGCCCACCTGCTGGCCTGGATCTGCCAGCACTTCAGCACTAGTACCAACAATATCCAGTCTCGGATCACCAAGACCCTCACCAAAAGCTGGGTGGTGAAAAAGACTCCATGGACAACGCGTTATGGCTCCATTGCAGGCCTGGCAGCCCTGGGACAGGATGTAATAAAGATTCTGATTCTGTCTAGGCTGCGGCAGGAAGGGGAGCGGATCCACAGTGTCCTGGAAGGGCCTGGGCTGAGCAACACTGAACGCAATGGAGCAGACCATGTGCAGGGCCTGCTCCTGAAGCACTGTGCTCCAGTGCTGGCAAAGCTGAGGCCGCCACCTGACGATCAGGACGTCTACCGGGGAGAATATGGGTCCCTTGGGCCCCTTCTCTGCTCCCATGTGGTGAAGGCTCGTGCCCAGGCTACTGTACAGTCTCAGCAGGTCCACAGGACCACACTCATCATCCATGCCCTTGGCCCACACTGCCTTTTGTACAGGCCCCTCAGCTTCACATTCTGAGGGCCAGCTGGCCCCCAGAATCCTAGAGCCCCTTGTTCTAGGAAGAGACATCTTGGTCAGTGGCCTTCAATTATTATGGGCCTCACACAATACCTTTTTGTGAAGCATCCTCGCCCATGTCCTCTGTAATAGGGACACCTGGTCCTTTCTTTTGCTTTTTCTTTTAACTTTTTTGGGAAACGCCTCTTTTTGCACACTTTCTACATCTGCCACATTTTTCCCTATGTAAACCTGTAACCTTGGAGAAATAAACTGATGTTCTACAAAGTGACAGTCATCAGGTCTAAATCATTTGTCACCCTGTTGCCACTTCTGGTCTTGGCCCCCTGGGGGTCCAGGGGCATATTTGGGAACAGCGGTATTTCTGCACTAGAGGACAAGCAGAAGGTGCCCCTAGTTCTGCAAGCAGTGCAGTGTGGGACTGAGTCCCTGCTGGACATCTGAGGAGAGTGTGGCTGTGTCTTCTGTGGGGCCTGGACTGTGGATAACTGACTGCCCCAAATTGGAGGTTATGCAGATCAAGCAGCTCATCAGCATTAGCCAGGAACAAAGAACAAAGACTACCTTCTTGGGTGCTGAGATCTCAGGCATAAGACACCATTCAAGGCCCCTGCTCCCCGTGAAGCTGAAGGTTTGCAGGGACACATGAGAGGAATAGGAGCTCATGTGTGCCAAGTGCATTTGATTGAAAGGACACACACCAACCACTTCTTCCTCCAGTACACTGACTAGAGTTCATCAAATGCTCCAGCTTAACTTTAAAGGAGGCTGCAGGAGTCTTCCTGTGTGCCAGGAAGGAGGGAAACACCATCATGAGGAGCATTAGCAAGCACCGTATTCCACCGTGGCTTCCTCCCAACACCCGAGACTCAGCAGCGATGAGCGCATCCAGCTCATTGTCTGTGGTGTCTACATACAGTTCTGAAGACTCTGAGGAATGAACTCAGTAATTCACAGGCTAGGAAAAAGGAGGGGTGTGTGTGAACTAGATCTCTCAATAGGTGAGATTCCTACCATGTGAGGCAGGAGAAGCCAACCAACTTCAAGTGTCTTTTCCGGAAGCTGTGTGCCATCTGGCCATGAGAGGTGTTCAGATGGCACAGGGGAGTTCTCCATCCAACCTGCATCTCCACAGTGAGGTCTATGGTGCTGTTCTCCTTATGAGTGTCCATTTCTTTCCCTCTCCACTTGGAGATATGATGAACAAATAAAAATTATATCTTCATTGAAGATCTATCATGTGATAATGTGATATGTTTATACTGTGAAATGATTCCCACAAGTGTTTAGCATATCCGTTTCCCCCTCACCAAACACTCCTGTGTATATATGTGTGTGAACGTGCATGGCTGTGTTTGCTTGTGTGCGTGTTTGGTACAAAGACTTGAGATCTGTTCCTTCAGCAAATTGCATGTATACTTTAGTATGAACATTAGTTATCACACTGTACATTAAATCTCCTGAACTCATTTACTTTGCTTCAGTGAAACTTCAAAAACCCTGACCAGCAGCTCAGGTTCTTCTACTTCCTAATCAATGGTAACCACCCAACACTGTATTTTTGGGAAACTTTCAGATTTCCTGTGTGATATCATACAGGGTTTGGAGTCCTGTGACTTACTTTTTTCTTTCAGCAAATTTCTCCAGATTTACTCAGCCTGTTGTAAATGGTCCTCATTTTTATTCCACCAACGTCTCCTGGGACTGGCTACATAGCCCAGTGTGGCTTTAAATGTGCAATCACTTGGCCTAATGTGGTGGCACACTCCTTTATTCCCAGCACTCAGGAGGCAGAGGCAGGAGGATCTTTGTGAGTTCAAGGCCAGCGTGGTCTACAGACTGAGTTCCAGGACAGCTGGGGCTACAGGGAGAACCTGTCTCAAAAAGACCAAAAAAAATGTACAATCACCCTGTCTCAGCTCCCCTAAAAGATCCAGTTACAAAGATGAGCACCATGCCAATCTTTCATATAATTTTTCAGTTTCTTTTTTTGTGTGTATGACTGATATGCTTGCTTGTATGTAAATGCACCCATGTAATGCAGTTCCTAAAGGAGACAGAAGAGGGCAGTGGATCCTCTACTACTGGAGTTAAGGATAGTTGCTAGTTTCCTTGTGGGTGCTGGGATTTGAATCTGGGACTTCTACAAGAGCTGCCAGAGCTCTTAACTGCAGAGCCGTCTCTCCAGCCTCTCTTCTTTTTAAAGGCTGGATAATATTTCACTGTGTCTATACATGACATTACCTTTTATCCATCTTGAAGCTGCAGTGAACAGGAGAGTTCAGATACTCTATGACAGTGATTTCAGAGCTGGGGAGGTGGCTCAGCAGGAAAAGCCACCTGCCATCAGTCTTGACCAGGACTTCAATCACTGAGACCCAAGACACCTGAAAATGCCTCTGACCACCACCCCCACCATGGCCTGTATGTGCCCACTCACAAATAAATAAAAGTGTAATACCTTTTTTTTTTTTTTTTGTCTTTTGTCTTTTTAAGACAAGGGTCTCTCTGTAGCCCGAGCTGTCCTGCAATTCACTCTGTAGTTCAGGCTGGCCTTGAACTCACCAAGATCCACCTGCCTCTGCCTCCCAAGTGCTAGGATTAAAGGCATGCACCACCACGCCTGGCTTGTGTAAAAGACATTGAAATAGGTTTCTGTGGTAGATAGGCCTTTCATCCCAGCACACAGGAGGCAGAGGCAGGCAGATATAACAAAATTTAACAATTATGAAACACATATAAATCCAAAGCAAAGTTGGCCATATATAGATAATTTTCCCCAGCACTGCAGGCTTTGAGATCTGGTGGCTTCCCCTGGATAAACAGAGACAGAGAAGGTTTGGATCTTTGGGTTGTCAAGCTACTGTTCCACTAAAGATCCCACATCCTTCCTGTCTCACAACTGAGATGCAGAGAACATGAACTGTGTGCAGCCACTGCAGTGGTGACAAAGAAGAGAGAGGAAAACACAATGATACTTTGCAAAGATAGAAAATAAAATCTGAATTTACATTGTTCTTGGAAGGAATTTTCCTCAACTTTGATAAGAATCTCTTAATGTGAATGAATGAACGAACTTATTAACAATCTCTCTTTGGGCCTGGAGATGTAGCTCAGCTGTGAAGCACTCTGACTGCTCTTGCAGAGGACCTGGGTTGGGTTCCCTGCACTCACATGGTGGCAGACAGCTACAGTAAATGCAGTTCCAGGGGATCCAGTTCCGTCTTCTAGTCTCCAAGTACATGGAAGCACACATTCAAACACATGAAATAAAAATAAATAATTTTAAAAACCATCATTGAATATTGAGAGCAGTGTGGTAGACCTTGTCACTGCCCAGCCCTGATCTCTTACAGGCATGCAAGGTCATTCTCCAGCTGCTGAGTGCTGTGCCTAACAGCTCATGGCTCTGGCTTTCTCCTGAGACCCGAGGCTTTGTGGAGCCACCTCACTGAAGACTCTAGAGACACTATTCCCCTCCCTCTCCAGGGTCCCCAAGGACTGATTCATTTCCACTCTTCCACTGTAAACTTTCCCAAGACCCTCACTCTGGCCCACCTCACTCCTGTTCTGTTCCTTCTCTTCCACAACTATTTTCCAGAAGGTCTTTCCCTCTATAAAGCACACAGTAGAGTCTTCCACAGGCTCTGCTTCCTCTACCCACTGCCCAGCTTCATCCACTCATCCTCAGGCCTGACCAAACTTGTTTTGGTTTTGTTTTTTTCTTGGGTCGGCAACTTTTTTTTTTTTTTTGTCTTTTCGAGACATTGTCTCCCTGTTGCCCCAGGGAACTTACTATGCAGGCCAGGCTGGCCTTGAACTCCAACTTCTTAAACAAATGCCAAGACAAGATGGCATTTTATTCGTGAATAGCTCTGTAACCATGGGAGAAGTGTTATGTGTTGACTGCTTATTTCAAACTAGACCAGCGAGATGAATACGGAACGTGGAAAGCTCTTTCTTTGGGGAACAGTCATTACAAAGTTTATCTCATTGTCCCAGCAGATGTGACTGAAGATTGTCATTCTGCAGCCTGCAAGAGTCCAGGGCAGGTAAACCACTTGGGCTCCTGGCCCCAAATCAGGTGCAATCCAGATGCTGAGTGGCTGAGTCCTGGAGGAAGAGAGACTGTGGATATGGTGAGAGCCAATCAGTGAGCCCAAAGACCAGTGAGTCAGCCAATCCAGGTTGGAGACTCATCAGTCCTCACCTTCTGTAGGCCCCACCTGTATCCAATCACTGAGCCCGCTACTTTGGGGGGACTTTTCAAAAGAGAGAAAACAAGTGTAGATTGTACCAAGAAATACCAGCAGAGAAGTTCACCCATCTTAACACTAAAAGGAAGAAAAGCCTCAGACTGCTACAGGCACCAAACATCTCTGTGGACCATAGGTGTAACATCTGTTTACAGTGAGTCCTAATGAACTTTACCTTCTAGGTGCCGCACAGTTTCAATATGAGAGAACTCCTTACCTCTTTTTCATAGAACAAAGAAAAACATGGTGGTAATGAAGTCATCCTTTAAGTGTAAATTAGAGCTGACTATTATAGAAGTAATCTCTTATAAAACTGGTAAAACTGCTTTCTTTAATTGACTAATATACATAGGAACTGTAAAAAACATTTATGGTCTATTCAAAACCAAATATAATACTAAAGTCTCTTTAAGTGGTGCATATAAGCAAAATATATTAATACAGGAGAGCACTGATAGCAGCAATGGATTATTCTGCCAAGGAAATGTTAGCTAGGGGACCCAATCCCCCCCCTAAAAAGGTAAAGGCTTATTGCCTGTAAACTGGGATATCTGCAAGAAAAGAGATGGTAAGGCCCACCCTGCTGTCAATGACCTGATGTAACCATAGGATGATTGTATCGAGATCACACCTACAAGTATAGAGTTGGTCTCTGGAATACCAGAGAGTGTTACCAAAGGCCACTGAACCAATAAAACAAATGTTGGTCTCCTTGAGTCAAGCAAGACTCCTCCACCAACATCAGCTATACCTCACCTGCTTGGAGATACTGTGCAGCAGTGGCGGCCATATGTCTGTATATCCCAACTTTATTTGATTATTAGCTCTCTCCTTGGAGAAATAACTCGTGGATATTGCCACAAGCTTATACCCTCTAGTGATTAGGAGATTTATATGCCACGGTAAGGCCTTGTCATCTTTCTCAGAAAAAAAAAAGTAATCCAGGGATTAACACACCATCCAAACATCTGTGTCTATACCAAAGTAACTTACCAGAGTAACTAGCAATGTTTAAATAAATATATATCTAATTGCTTGTGCTTCATTAGTAGGATTGAAAGCTTATCCCTGGGCAATCAGTCAGCCCATGAAAGGAAACAGCCAGAACTAATCAGAGTCCAAAACAACATCTCCAGACAAAGTAGACTGTTGTGCTTCTTGTCCACCTGTGCCCCGTCTCTAAGCCTAAGGAACAATCTGCAGAAGAGGGGGAGTGGTAGAATGTAGGGGCTGCAATTGGGGTGAATGGTAAAACTACGACAATATAGTCTGGACACTTATTTGATCAACTTGGTTGAACATTCAAGCCCCTCCAGCTGTGAAGGACTCCTGCTCCAAGGTTTTATGCACCCTTAAAATCTGTCTTTAGGAACCATGGTACCACCATCTTAGGAAGCCTCCAAGTCATGGACGCTACAAACCCTCCCCGTGACCCCCCCTGTGACCCCCCCTTCCCCCTACTGCCTGCTCACAAATTCAGGAACTAGCTAACCACAAAGACTGCTGCGTTCTTGGAAATATTTGCTTAACTTATTCTTGAGAAATGTTTTACTAGGTTGCACCCGCCTGTGTGTCGCCGACCTGCGTGCCAAGATAAGATTCTTTTACTATTACACAACCCTTCCCCCATTTCCCCATACCTTGTGGTCTCTGCTTTTAAAAGTTCCCTATCCCAGTCCCGGGTGGTCGATCTCCTCTGCCCCTGCGTGGGTTACGAGTTCGACTCCAGTGCACTGGTTTTTCCCAAATAAACCTCGTGAAGTTACAGCAAGAATGGTCTCTGGCTGATTTTTTTGGGCGTCGTTCCATCCCGAGATTTGAGTGAGAGCCACCCCAATTTCTGGGGTTCGTTCATTTGGGGGGTCGTCTGGGATCGGAGACCACCCTCAAATCACCAAGACCCTCTTGGAGGTAAGATTCTTTTTCTGTCTGTCGTCTACTATGTCTTTCTGATTCTTGGAGGCGCCAAAAATCTGTTACTTTCGGTTTGCAGTTGTTCCTCGCTTGTGAGAGCAACGAACTCCCCATTCCAGACGAGGGGGTAGAGTTACCGACAGATGTGTCAGGAAGGTAACTGACTGTGTCACCCTGGGAGACATCCCAGGAGGTCTGAGGGAGGCCCGAAGGTGCTCGGAGCCCTCCCGTCTGGGTGCCAACATGGATGTTGAGGCTCTCATAGAATCAAGAGTTTTCACGTCTTCTCGGCCGTCTGATAGTCTTTGTTGTTGGGCCCTTATTCTGTCTGCTGCTTTCATCTTGTTTCTCTGAGATTGCTTTCATTCTCATTCTCTGGAATCTCAGGATGGGAAATTCTAAATCTACCCTGATTTAAAGGAGGTATCTATGTCTTGTGTTTATGGAAACCGTGTGCCAAAGATTCATGTAGCTTGTTATGCATCTAAGTTTGTGTGTGTGTGTGTGTGTGTGTGTGTGTTTGTAATTCAGTTATTGTGTTTGTCTCATGTTGGTCTGTCAAACAAAGTGACTACTTCAAGTTTCAATCCTTTATGTGCACAGAATCATTTCATTTTGGCATGCCAGACTAGATATGCATGTGCAAAGTTTAAAAATTAATATTTAAAAATGCATTTAAAGGCCTAAAATTTGGATACTGTAGTCTTCTAAATTTATTGTCTGAGTCTCTCAAATGCTTCACAACAAGTTGTAATTGTCTATAGGAATCGGCCTCAGAGCTGACTGTTTAAAGATCCCATTTTGGTTTGTGTTTGCTTTCAAAAGGTAACTTGCTTACTTTGGAATTACCTATTCTTTTTTGAGACCTTTGTGGACCACATTCAGGACTGGAAATAGATTCTTGGACTGGCTTTTGTTTTGGGTGGGGCAGTTTTGTTGCCTGTTGGGACCAGGTGTGATGGCACACACCTTTAATCCCAGTCTTTGGGAGGCAGAGGCAGGCAGTTCTTTGTGAGCTCAAGGTCAGCCAGGTCTACAGAGCGAGTTCCAGACCAGCTGAGACTAAGGGGAGACCTTGTCTCAAGACCGCCCCCCCCCCAAAAAGAAAAAGTGTGTGAGTGTTGGTAATTCCCACATGCATGGAAATTACACGTGTATGTGACTATTGGTAATTTTCCTCCAGAAGTAAATAACGTGGTGTTAGAGAAAATAAATACCAGGTAGCTGTCTCCATTGAAATAGTTCTTGGCATTGGGCAGGTCCTCCAGGGACTCACAGCTCCTGGCCACAGGGGTGTGTATCATACACACAACTCTGGCTAGAGAGTGGGAACCCCTGGTGCTTAAGGTCCCTGCCTTACTCCCAATCCCGTCTGGTCAGTGGGCTGGTCCTTAGATGTGAGGGAGAATTGTTTTTGTGTAAAAGGATGCATCAAGCATATTGGAGCCAGTAAGAGGGATGTGGGAAAGATGAATGTGCGTGTTTAAGTGGGCTGGGGCTTACTGTCCCTGCACTGGAAGGAGGTATTGTTGTTTTCTAGGCAGAGAAGGTATGGAAAGGCTGAACAAGGGACTGGAATTGTGCTGTTTTTACTGATCAAAGAAAGGAGAAGCCTATTCTCTCTGAGAAAAAAGGCAGGTTAGAGATTTTTGTGATGCATCAGACAGGGCTGGAGTTTGGTCATAGGAGGGCCATTTCTCGCCTCTCACCACCTGCACTTGCTTCAGACTCAAGTCACATTTGAACCCTGACTGCTCTGGTGACCACTGCTCAGAGGTGGGTCACTTTAATGTTCACACCTACTTAGAGCCCCACAGTAGACTCTGGATCAGGACTCTAGCAGGCTCATCTGGGAAGGTGACTTCCCTTGTCGCTAATGACCCAGTAGGGTGCCCGTCAGTAGCTGTGAGAAGCAAGCTGTTTAAATGAATAGGCTTGCATCTAATTCTAATGATTTACTTGATACATTTTTGGGAAGATTTAGCTCAAAGACCTCCCCCTTGGCTGAAATCCTGGACACAGGAAACTGGCCCCAGCTCCTGAGTTCTGGTGGTCCGACGAGACCAACTAAAACAAGAGCTACCAAAAGTGAAAACATCTGCGGCGGATCCTGACCCGCCTCAAAAGCCTTCGCCCCCCCCCCAAAGATCTATCCCGAGATCGAGGAGCCAGCCTTATGGGAAATGCCCCCACCCCCGATCGCCCTCCTCCCCGATCGCCCTCCTCCCCGATCGCCCTCCTCCCCGATCGCCCTCCTCCCCAGGAAGTCTACCACCCTGACCAGGGTGCAGCCAGTGGAACGGCAGAAGGACCGGCTGCCGGGACTCCCAGCCAATGCGCCCAAAGTCCCGGGGAGCCCAAATCAACCACAGTGCTACCCCTGCATGTTTACGGCCCCCTGGTCGATCCTGGACAATTTCAACCTCTACAATATTGACCCTTTTCATCGGCTGATTTGTACAATTGAAAAACTAACCATGCCCCTTTCTCTGAGAATCCTTCTAGTCTTACAGGTTTAATTAAATCATTGATGTTTTCCCACCAACTGACATGGGATGACTGTCAGCAGTTGCTGCAGGTCCTGTTCACTACAGAGGAGAGGAAGCGAATCCTGTTGGAGGCCCGAAAGAATGTTTCCAGCATAGATGGACAACCAACCCAGCTCCAGAATGAGATAGACGCCGGATTCCCTCTGAATCGTCCCAATTGGGACTACAATTCAGCTGAAGGTAGGGAGAGGTTGACGGTATACCGCCGGGCTCTCGTGGTGTGTCTCAAAGGAGCTAGACGATGGCCCACCAATTTGGCTAAGGTAAGAGAAGATAGGAGAGACAGGAAATGAGAAAAAACATTGACTAGGATTTTGGCTGCAGTAGTAGGTGAAAGGGAAATGCGAGGGCCAGAGAGAGAAAATAGACAGGGTACCTGGGCAACTCAGGGCCGAGAAGACCCCGAGGTCCTGAAACCCCACGACCACTTCTGGAAAAAGATCAGTGTGCATACTGTAAAGAGAAAGGACACTGGGCTCAAGATTGTCCTGAGAAGAGGGTAAACACCAAGGTCTCAAAAGTCCTGGCCTTGGGGTCGGATGAAGATTAGGGGAGATGGGGCTCGGACCCCCTCCCCGAGCCTAGGGTAACCCTGACAGTGGAGGGGACCCCTATGGATTTTCACTAAAGAGACTGAGAATTTTATCTGGACCTCAACGCAGCAGCAGGCCTTTGATAAGATCAAATAGGCCCTATTAGATACCCCCACTTTGGCCTTACCGGACCTGGCTAAGTCTTTTACTTTATACGTGGATGAGTGGGTGGGGGTTGCCAGAGGGGTTCTTACCCAACCCCTGGGCCCATGGAAATGGCCAATAGCTTATCTATCTAAGAAACTTGATCCTATGGCCAGCAGCTGGCCATCCTGTCTCAAGTCTATAGCGGCTATAGCTGTACTCCTCAAGGATGCTGATAAACTAACTTTGGGACAATCAACAACTATAGTAGCCCCTCATGCTCTGGAGAGTATTATATGCCAGCCCCCTGACTTCTGGATGACCAATGCACACATGACCCATTATCAAAGCCTACTGCTGACAGAGTAACTTTTGCGCCTCCGGCTATCCTGAACCCTGCCATGCTACTGCCCAACTCTGAAGACTCGACACCTATACATCGGTGTCCCGACATCCTGGCAGAAGAAACTGGGACTCGAAAGGATCTCACGGATCAGCCATGGCCAGGATGTCCCTGCTGGTACACCGATGGAAGCAGTTTCGTGGTAGAAGGTAAGAGGAGGGCCGGGGCAGTGGTAGTAGATGGCAAACAGGTTATCTGGGCCAGTAGCCTGCCAGAGGGTACTTCTGCCCAAAACGATGAACTCATCGCGCTCATCCAGGCTTTGAGGCTGGCAGAAAAGAAACGTATCAACATCTATATGGACAGCAGGTATGCTTTTGCTACAGCTCATATACACGGGGCCATCTACCAGCAGAGGGGACTACTCACTTCAGCTGGAAAGGATATCAAAAATAAGAAATTTTAAGCCTATTAGAGGCTATTCATTTGCCAAAGAAACTAGCAATTGTCCATTGCCCTGGCCACCAGAAAGGGCAGGATGCAATAGCAAGAGGAAACCAAATGGCGGACTTCAGTGCTAAACAAGACGCCCAAGGAGCCATGATCCTAACAGTACAGGAGGGACCAAAGACTTTAAAAGAAATTAGCTTCAAATACACTTCCGAGGACCTGCAGACCATTGAAAAGCTTAAGCTAGCTACAGAATTGACCCCACGGGGGCTCGCAGAAACCAGAGAATGAAAATCTATCCTGCCTCAAAGAGAAGGAAAAAGATATGTTACCCAGCTACATCGACTAACCCACTTAGGAGTAAAAAAAAAACTCAAGGACCTTGTCCATGAGTCCGAGTATTATGTTATGGGACTATCAGATATTATCCAGAATGTTGTCACTAATTGTCAAGCTTGTACCCTAACAAATACAGGGCACCATACAGGCCCTCCAGGGAAATGACTGAGAGGTGACCGACCGGGTGCCTACTGGGAAGTGGATGTCACTGAAATTAAACCTGCTAAATATGGTAACAAATATCTGCTACTTTTTCAGGATGGATAGAAGCTTTTCCCACCAAGTCGGAAACAGCTAATATAGTGGCTAAAAAATCCTTGAAGAAATCTTCCTGAGGTTTGGTGTTCCTAAGGTAATCGGATCAGACAATGGCCCTGCCTTCATTGCCCAGGTAAGTCAGGGACTGGCCACTCAGCTGGGAATTGATTGGAAATTACATTGTGCTTATAGACCCCAGAGCTCAGGACAGGTAGAAAGGATGAATAGAACTCTAAAAGAGACCTTGACCAAATTAGCCATTGAGACAGGCTGGAAAGACTGGACAACCCTCCTTCCTTTTGCCTTGTTCAAAGTCAGGAACACCCCCAACCGCTTTAAGCTAACTCCCTTTGAAATCCTGTTTGGAGGTCCTCCTCCTCTAGTGGAAGCGGGAGGCATAATAGATCCTAATGCTTCTCTTTCTCCACCCCTCCTAGTCCATCTGAAGGCCCTTGAACTTGTCAGAAAGGGTGCCTGGAAGCAGCTCACAAAGGCATACATGCCTGGAACTGCTGAGGTACCCCACCCGTTCCAAGTGGGAGACTTGGTCTTGGTTAGATGACACCGCGCTGGCAACCTCGAGCCTAGATGGAAAGGACCTTTCCTTGTGCTCCTGACCAGCCCTACTGTGGTTAAAGTGGAAGGAATCTCTGCCAGGATCCACACTTCCCACGTCAAAGCCACCCCTCTTGCAGCCTGAGATGGATCCTGGAAACTGGAAAAGACTGATAATCCTCTTAAGCTCGCCAGAGAGTAGGTGCTGTGCAGATTTTAATGCTTCACCAACAATATCAGCACATAGAGCAAAAAGGGCCTGAAGAAAATTAAAGAGGTACTCCGAGCTTTAGTTCTATGATTATAACTATGTCCTAGAGAGAGTGGGGAATGAAGGACCCCTGCCCCAAGGTTTTATGCACCCTTAAAATCTGTCTTTAGGAACCATGGTACCGCCATCTTATAAGGCCTCCAAATCATGTATGCTATAAGCCCTCCCCGCTTCCTCATACCTTGTGGTACTTAACTGAGTCATGCCTGCCTGTGTGTCAAGATAAGGTTCCCCTCCCCACTTCCTCATACCTTGTGGATTTTTTTTCCTTTAAAAACTCCTTACCCCAGTCTCTGGGGGTCGATCTCTCTCTGCCCCTGCGTGGGTTATGAGTTTGGCCCCAGTGCACTGGTTTTACCCAAATAAACCTCATGTAGTTACAGCAAGAACGGTCTCTGGCTGATTTTTTTGGGTGTTGTTATATCCCAAGATTTGAGTGAGAGCCACTCCAGTTTCTGGGGGTCTTTCAGACCCATTCCCCCTTCCTTGACCCCCACCCTGACAGAGTTCATGCATTCTCCCAAAAATATCTTCCATCTTTTTCTCAGTCTTTTAAAAAAATTTCAATTCAGAAATTTGCTGTTTAGGGCAGAAGTTTATTGATTCAGGCAGTCCTTTGACCCAGTCTTATTTTTTTGCTGTTGTTGTTCCTTCTAATTTTTCTAAAAAACAAAACAATTTTTCAGTTTGCCTTACAAAGAGAGGGCTTTTTTGGGGGGGTTCTTTTCGAGACAGGGTCTTCCTGTAGCCCCAGCTGTCCTGGAACTCACTCTGTAGACCAGGCTGGCCTTGAACTCACAGACATTCGCCTGCCTCTGCCTCCCAAGTGGTAGGATTAAAGGCGTGGGCCACCATGCCCGGAGCAAGAATTTTTTTTTCTTGGCAATCTTAACTTCTGGTTTTTGGTTTGTTTGTTTGTTTGTTTGTTTGTTTTGGTGTTTATGAGACTGGGACTCCCTGTAGCCACAGCTGTCCTGGAACTCACTGTGTAGACCAGGGTGGGCCTAACTTCTCTAGAGATATTCCTTTAGCCTTTTTTTTTTTTTTTTTTTTTTTTTTTTTTTTTTTGGTGTTGTTTATTTTTTATTTACCTCTTCCTCCAGCTGTCCTGGATCTCACTTGTGTGAACGAACAGAGGGAACCTAAATCTTTCTTTTTCTTGATCTTTTTTTTGTTGAGACTGGGCCTCCAATTATGCCCCAGATAGAGTAGACTGGAACTCAAATGAGAGAATGCCTACCTCTGCCTTCCAAGTGGCCTGTGGATTAAAAGACCAATGTACCACTATTGCCTGCCTTACCCTAATAATTCTCCTGGAGAAGTTCCTTTAGCTCTATCCTTCCTTCTCCTTTTCCATTTCCTTTTTCCTTCCTTTTCTTCTTTTTTCTTTTTTTTTTTTTTTTTTTTTTTTTTTTTTTTTTTTTTTTTTTTTTTCTTCCCTCTCTCCTCCTCTTACCTCTTTCCTTTTTCTCTTCCTTCCTTTTCCTTCACTCTTTTTCCTTCCTTTTCTCTTTCGCTTCATTGCCCTTCCTTTTCCCTTCCTTCCTTCCTCTTTCTCTTCCGTTCTCTTTTCCTTCCCTTCCATTTTCCTTCCCTTTCGCCTCTCCCTTCCTTTTCCTTCCCTTCCCCTCCTCCTTTTCTTCCCTGCTCCTCTTTATTTCCCTTTCCTTTTTTTTTTTTCTTTTTTCTTTTTTCTTTTCCCTTTCTTTTTCTTTTTTTTTATTTATTTATTACTTATATTGCTTTATACTTTAATCCCTTCCCTTCCTTTTCATTTTCCTTCAACTTTTTCTTTCTTCCCTTCCTTTTCCATTTTCCTCCCCTTCCCCACCTTCCTTCCTTTCCTTCCCTTCCTTTTCCTCCCTCCTTCCATTCTCAAAAACAGGGGTCTCCCTTCAGTCCCCAGGTGGCGCTGGAACTGCACAGAGAATTTGCTTTGCTTCTCGCCTCCAAGTGCTGTGATTAAAAGGCATGCGCCATAACCCAGTTACGGTCCAGCCCCTACACACTCTATCTTATCCATTACATTGTACTCCTGGTTTTCCTAACATTTTCAGTTCTTCGACTTTTCAACATAGAAGTCTTTAATCCATTTAGAGATTTTACTTTTGTATAAGGTGAAGTGTAGGATAGTAATAATTCATTCTTCTACAAGTGGTGATCCACCTTTGCAAAACACCATTTGTGAAGCAAGCTATCTTTCAACACATTTAGTGTTCTTGGCTGCTTAGCCAAATATCAATGTGGCCGAAAATTGTATGTACTCAGTTTTGTTATTCTTGGTTTTAGTTCCATTGATCTTGGCGTCTGTTTTTGTGCTAGATTTTATTGTGGAAAAGAAATCAATCCCTTTGGGAGTCATTCTAGTGCTCCTTGGATGTAGGGTTGTGCAGGGTAGGGAAACCTGGTGCTCACTTGTTCTGTCAGGTGTGGGGCTCAACGCAGCCTTGTGTGTGTTCTGTGGGCATATTAGTACAGATTTTCCTAACCAGCCTTTGGTCTCGGTAGCCCATGAGGATCAGGTGGGGCACCCATGGATGGTGTGGCCTTTGGTCCGGCAGTTGCCATCTTTGCTTGTGGTTGATCACTCTTCCCAGGTAAATCCTCTCGGATGTGTGGCTTCCACACAGTAAGGCTCCTTCCCAGTCATTGGCAGTAGTTCACTGTGGCAGCCAGGGGAGGGAGCACAACCTCCCACTGCTCAGCATCCCGATGCCCACAAGGTCTCCCATGGCACTCCACCACAAATCTCCCAGCAAGAACAGCTTGGTGGCCAGGACACCTCCCGGCATTTGCCATCAAGGAGGGCGGTCTTCATGGCTGCTTCTTCCTGGGCTCTGTCCACTCGTGCATCTGGTTCCTTGCCTCCAACTCTAGCTCAGCTTTGTTCTCCTGCATGTCCTTACCACCTGCAAGAAGTCTGAGATTCCATAGTGCTGCTGCGTTGGATCTTGAGCCTTCTCCCCATGAGAGTCTTTTTCAGGGCTTGCTTGGAGCTCATTGCCTTGGTGGATTCCCAGGACTTGGGTGGACTTTGGGCAGGTTCTACTGCTTGGGATTTCTGGTATGGAAAACTGCCTGGGGACATTTGCTGCCTTGCCACAGAATCTGTAGATTTTGCCTCAAAGTCTCAGGCCATTGGGTCGAAGGAAGTAAGAAAGAAAGGGGGGAAGGGGAATAAACCACTTACAATACAAGCATCCTGCAGATTCTTTATCCACTCAGGGAATAGAAATGGAAAATCCATTCCCACAGACCTTTTTTTCTGCATTCTTTTTTGGTCATTTTTCTTGTGAATGGAAAAACTATCATACTACTTAATAATATTGTGTGCACAAATTTTTGTGAAAATTCAGACTGCAGTGTGTCTATTCAACAAGTCCTCTTGTCTTTCTACCTTTATCATGCACACTCCTTTCAAGCAGTATTCCCATCTTTTTTTTTTTAAATGTATTCTTTGTATGTCGATGAGATGATACTGGTCTTGCAATGTAGGTTCTGTGACCATGTCGTGCAATGCCAGAGGAGGGTCACAGCAAGAAGGTCTTAGGATTCCCCTGGAACTGGTGCTAACAGACGGGTCTTAGCCACATGTGGGTGCTGATAATGAACTGCGAGTCTCTACAAGAACAGTAGTGTTTGCTCATTAAACCACTGACAGAAACACATGTTCTCTCCAGCCCCAGTTCCCACTTCTTTTAACCTTGAAGTTGGCCTGAGCCTGGGATGGGCCAGTGAGAGTGAGGAGAGGGTTTCCACTGTCTAGTAGTTAGAATATTTGTTTTTTCCATTCTGATTCTGTTCCTCTGCTTTTGGCTCTTGTTCCTTCCTGGCCTGCTCTTCAGCTCTCTCCTTAATCCTCTCCAGCTCCACAGGAAGAGCTGTGTAATGGTCACCTATGGTGTCATTCACTCTCCTCTTCAGAAGTTGCTGTCATCTTCCTCATCAGGATGTTAGAATGATACTATCAAGCATTATAGCGTGTGGGCAGGCAAGGAATCTGGGTTGCCTATAGAGGGGAAGGCCTTCTTTGACACTCTGAAGAGGAAGTTGTATGTTCTCCGGTTGGGCAGTCCCTATTTTTCTCCCCTCTTTCTTTCAACATCTTATACCGCCATGAACACTTACATTACTAACAACTGAACTGAAACTGTTTAGATTTTTCCACTGATAAGTTGTCTGCTGTGGGATCCATCTAGGGCACTGCACTGCATTTAGTCTCCTTGGTGATGTTTGGTTCAAATTTAATTGATAAATTCCATTCCTTTTTTCTTCAGCCGACTTATTTTTGCATGTGCCAGCACCCTTGCCCCTAGACTATCCCCAATTTTTTTCAATTGGATCATCTTGGTTTTCTTGGTCCCTAGGTTTTTTTTGAGTAAGTTGTATATTCTGGATGTCAAAACTCTGTCAGATGTATCACTGCGGTGAGAGTTTTTCTCCGCACATCTGTGGGTTTTCATTTCACTTATTTTTCTGTACAGATGCTTTTTAGTTTAAAGATGCCTAAACTTGCTTGACATTATTTCCTGTGCAGCTTTTTGTCTGAAATTATGAAAGTCTTTGGCTATCACGGGATCTTGTGTTATTATTCCATAATGAATTTTAGGATTTTTTTTTCTAATCCTGTGAAAAAAGTCATGGAGATATTTTGATCTGGAAGATTACAGTGAATCTATAATATTTAATTTTGGGCCCAGGATCTGGTCATTTTTACTAATGTTAAATCTTGTGGTATGAGCATGGGAAGGCTTCCCATCTTTTGGTGTCTTCCTCAGTCACCTAGATTTAAGCCGATTTTAAATTTTTTTCTAAATTTTTGTCAATTGAAGCGGTCAACACGTACACTTAGGTGACAAACATAAGGAATCCCCATAGCAGCCCAATTGCATCTGTGTCCAGGGTCCCCAAGTCCAACCGAAGACGTTTGCTTACACAAAAAAATAAAATCCAGCTCATTTTTGCTGTAATCTCATGAATCCAGCAGCCCCTCCGTGGCCCCAGGCCAATTCTGGCTGTCCACCCTCCTGCCTGTGTTTTCTTCCACCTCGTCTTTCCCCTTTTTCCCTCTCTTCCTTTTCTGAGGTGACATGTCAAATTCTTGGACTGTCCATGTTCTGTTTAGGAGAAAGAACTGGTTGGATTATGAACCCAGGTTCGCTGGAAGAGCAGGCCAGCATTCTTAACCACATCTTTTTGTTTTTATTGGTTTTTGTGGTATTTCATGACATCATTTTTAGCCAATTTAGAATATCTCCCATTTCCCTTCCGTCACACCGCCAACCCCAGCACCCATGCATTCTGCCATAACTGTTTCAGTCAGTTCTTTCTCTCAGTCCTTTTTTCTTTGTAATGTTTAGGAATTCACATTTCCTCATTAATTTTTTTAATTAAATTTTATTTATTTCATGTATGTGTATTGAAAATGGTACTTTTTGGGGTCCTTGCCCCCCCATGCAAGTTTGTGCACCAGAGACCGTGTCGTGCAAATGCCGCGGAGGTCTAGAAGAGGGAGGGTGTCGGATTCCCTGGATCTGGAGTTCTCCTGGAGTTGGAGTTCTCCTGGATTTGGATTTTCAGACGGTTCTCATCCGCCCATGTGGGTGCTGGGGCATCGAACCCGCGGTCCTCTGCAAGAACAGTCGGTGCTTCTAACACAACTAGGCCATCTCTCCACCCTCCTCCATTTAATTTTAAATTACTCTAAAATGTGAATACATACTTTCCACCCATTACACAGTTATATTAGAGTGTCACTGAAGTAAACTAAACCACTTTTTTTTTTTTTTTTGGCTGGGCGTGGTGACACAAGCACACATTTTATGCCCTTTGGAACTCACTCTGTGGACCGGGCGGGCCTTGAACTCAATAGCAGCATGTCATCTTGGTTTGCCCTTCTGAGTGAGTGCCCTAGGATTAAACGCCATTGATCACTACGCATTGGCCTTAAAAAAAGCGGTAAATCTTTAGCCACATGTGAGCGTGCTTGGGAATACAATAATCGAACCGGTCCTTCTGCAAGAGCAGTTTGGCTGACTCTTAACCACTGAGTCCGATTTCCTGCCCAGGTCAGTTAACCACTTGCTTAGCCACCCATCTCCAGTCCATACTTCTTAAGCATTTGGTTAAGCGACCTAGCTGCTATAGAATAAAGACTTTGATCTACCCTGTGATAAGCAAAACTAACGGTAAGCTGGCATACAGTTTCCTTGTGGGAGAAGTGCATTTCTTGGAGTAATAAGGGAGGACTAAGGAAAGTGCAGGGTTGCATGCATTCTGGGATGGGAGCAGAGGAAGACAGTAGCTGAAGACAAGGAAGGGAAGACATAGACAGAGTTCCCAGCAGGAAAGCAGTAGAGAGGCTTGCCTACAAGTGGAGTGTTAAGGACATGTGTCTTCTGAGATTGCATGTGTACCACCATGATGCAGTGGAGCAACTGAACATCAAAGCCAAGTGCCTGAGGGACCTGCTGACCGACGAGCCCTTTTCTAGGCAATACATCATCACCCTGCAGGACCCCAACAGTTTGGACAAGTTCAATGTCTGCAACTTCTTCCATGTGAAGATAATAAAAAATGACAGACCCAGATGAGGAAAAGGCCAGACAGGATCTGTCTTATTATTTGAAAAATACAAATGCTGAGATGCAAGAGATGCTAGAGGAGTTCTATGAGGAGTTCAAAGGAGATGAGATCCCGGGGCCATTGTGAAGTGCCCTGAGAAGAGGAAGGTGGACTAGTTGAATGCTGCCCACTATTCTACAGGAAAGGTCAGTGTACCCTTCACCTTCACTGCTATGGTACCTCAGACCATGCATTAAGCAGCTGCCATTGATGAAGACGTACTGTGCTACCAGGAGTAAGAAACAAAAGGTGGGGGAGGGGAAAAAATTACAAAGGAGCCCTGCAGATTCTTTATTCCACCGGAGAAGAAATGGAAATCCCCCCTTTTTTCCTGCTTTGTCATTGTCATTTTGTATTTTTCTTGTGAAATAAACTGTGCTACTTAATATATTTCTCCATGAACTTTTTGTGAAATTCAAACCACAGTGTGTCATTCACAAGTCTCTTGTCTTTCTTCTGATCATCCACAGCATTTGCGTACTTTTTTTCTTTCTTTGTTTGTTTTTTGTTTTTGAGACACTCTCCCTACAGCCCCAGCTATAAGATGGACACAGCTAGTCAGAGATTCCCAAATTTTGTCACTTTGTCATAGCTCTGTGGAGCTATGGATGCCTGTAAGAGATCAGGGCTGGGCAGTGACAAGGTCTACCACACTGCTCTCAATATTCAGTGATGGTTTTAAAAATATTTTTATTTCATGTTTATGAGTATCTCCTTCCATGCACTTGGAGACAAGAAGAGGGAATTAGATCCCCTGGATCTGGAGTTAAGAGCACTGGCTGCATTTGCAGTAGTCCCAGATTCAAATCCCAGCACCCACAAGGAAGTTAGCAACTATACTTAACTCCAGTATTAGAGGATCCAATGTCCTCTTCTGTCTCCTTTATAAACTGCATTACATGGGTGAGTTTACATACAAGCAAGGTATCAGTCATACACGCAAAATAACAATAAAATAAATTATATGAAAGCTTGGCATGGGGCTCATCTTTGTAAGTGGATCTTTTAGGGGAGCTGAGGCAGGGTGATCATGCATTTCAAACAGCATTGGGCTATGTAGCAAGTCCCAAGAGATGTTAAAGAAATAAGTAGGTCACGGGACTACAAACCCTGTATGATATCATACAGGAAATCTGAAAGTTTCCCACAAATACAGTGTTGGGTGGTTACCATGGATTAGGAAGTAGAAGAACCTGAGCTGTTGGTCAGGGTTTTTGAAGTTTCACTGAAGCATAATAAATGAGGTCAGGAGATTTAATGTACGGTGTGATAACTAATGTTCATACTAACATATACATGTAATTTACTCAAGGAAGAGATCTCAAGTGTTTGTACCAAACACACACACAGGCAAACACAGCCATGCACATGCACACACATATATACACAGACATGTTGGGTGAGGGGGAAATGGATATGCTAAACACTTGTGGGAATCATTTCACAACATAAACATATCACATTATCACATGATAGAGCTTCAATGCAGATATAATTTTTATTTGTTCATCATATCTCCAAGTGGAGAGGGAAAGAAATGGACACTCATAAGGAGAACAGCACCATGGCCCTCACTGCACAGAGGCAGGTCAGATGGAGAACTCCCCTGTGCCATCTGAACCACCTCTCATGGCCAGATGGCACACAGCTTCCTGAAAAGACACTTGAAGTTTGTTGGCTTCTCCTGCCTCACATGGTAGGAATGTCACCCATTGAGAGATCTAGTTCACACACACCCCTCCTCTTTCCTAGCCTGTGAACTACTGAGTTTGTTCCTCAGTCTTCAGAACTGTGTGTAGTCACCACAGACAATGAGCTGGATGCGCTCATCGATGCTGAGTCTTAGGTGCTGGGAGGAAGCCACGGTGGAATACAGTGCTTGCTAATGCTCCTCATGATGGTGTTTCCCTCCTTCCTGGCACACAGGAAGTCTCCTGCAGCCTCCTTTAAAGTTAAGCTGGAGCATTTGATGAACTCTAGTCAGTGTACTAGAGGCAGAAGTAGTTTGTGTCCTTTCAATCTAATGCACTTGGCACACATAAGCTCCTATTCCTCTCATGTGTCCCTGCAAGCCTTCAGCTCCACAGGGAGCAGGGGCCTTGAATGGTGTCTTATGCCTGAGATCTCAGCACCCAAGAAGGTAGTCTTTGTTCTTTGTTCCTGGCTAATGCTGATGAGCTGCTTGATCTGCATAGCCTCCAATTTGGGGCAGTCAGTGATCCATAGCCCAGGCCCCACAGAAGACACAGCCACACTCTCCTTAGATGCCCAGCAGAGACTCAGTCCCACACTGCACTGCTTGCAGAACTAGGGGCACATTCTGCTTGCCCTCTAGTGCAAAAATCCCGATATTCCCAAATATGCCCCTGGACCCCCAGGGGGCCAAGACCAGAAGTGGCAACAGGGTGACAAATGACTTAGACCTGATGACTGTCACTTTGTAGAACATCAGTTTATTTCTCCAAGGTTACAGGTTTACATAGGGAAAAATTTGGCAGATGTAGAAAGTGCAAAAAGAGGCAAGTTTCCCAAATAGTTAAAAGAAAAAGCAAAAGAAACAAAGGACCAGGTGTTCCTATTACAGAAGAGATGGGCGAGGCTGCTTCACACAACAGTATTGTGTGAGGTGGATAATAATTGAAGGCCACTGACCCAGATGTCTCTTCCTAGAACAAGGGGCTCTAGGACTCTGGGGGCCAGCTGGCCCTCAGAATGTGAACCTGAGGGGCCTGTGTGAAAGTCAGTGTGGGCCAAGGGCATGGATGACGAGTGTGGTCCTGTGGACCTGCTGAGACTGTACAGCAGCCTGGGCACGAGCCTTCACCACATGGGAGCAGAGAAGGAGCCCAAGGGACCCATATTCTCCCTGGTAGACGTCCTGATCGTCAGGTGGCGGCCTCAGCTTTGCCAGCCCTGGAGCACAGTGCTTCAGGAGCAGGCCCTGCACATGGTCCGCTCCATTGTGCTCAGTGATGCTCAGCCCACGCCCTTCCAGGACACTGTGGATCCCCTCCCCTTCCTGCCGCAGCCTGGGCAGAATCAGAGTCTTTATCACATCCTGTCCCAGGGCTGCCAGGCCTGCAATGGAGCCATAACGCGTTGTCCATGGAGTCTTTTCCACCACCCAGTTTTTGATGAGGGTCTTGGTGATCTGAGACTGGATATTGTTGGTACTAGTGCTGAAGTGCTGGCAGATCCGGGTCAGCAGGTGGGCCGCAAAGTCCCGCAGTGCCCAGTGATTGTCCACATCTGGCCACAAGCACAGCTGTCTGCTCACCAGGCAGGTCATCACTGCAGGAACCAGCTGGTGCACACATTTCTCTAGATACAGCATGGGGTTGTCTATCAGTGCCTTCACCATGTGCATCAGGTAGAGGAGCAGGCCCAGGTTAGTCTGAACCACATTCACACGAACCCCCTCGGAGATGAAGATACTGAGCCATGGCAGCAACTGACAGAGCCCGGGGTCCGTGCTGAGGTCTGCAAAGCTGCAGCTCTCTTGGCCTCACAGGGCCCCACGCAGGCTTCCGTGATCTCCCTGTAGTACAGCTGCTGCTCCAGAGAGAGAGCATGCATGCTGAAGGGCTTCCAGAGGAAGGGGGCGCCTTCCAGAAGGGCAGGCACTGTCTTCCCTTCCCCTTTCCTGTCGGCTGTGGACACCCCTTGACCTTTACCTTTCAGGGGTCCCTCTTCTGCCTGGGGCTTTGCTGCCTTGAGGCGTTCGGTGGCCTCAGCCTTCTGCTGTTCTTGGAGGACTGGGGGTGGATTCTCTGGTAGAGCTGGCTGGTGGCCTTCGATGCTCAGCCAATGAGCTTTGAGGCAGACACCCAGGGGTATGGGAGGCAGAGGGCCACTGATGATGTCCTTCAGGTCCACGACCTTCTCCTCATAGAATTAGAGCTCCTGGCCCCCACCAGAGGCCAAATGGAAAGGGATGAAATCCTGATCTTGGAAGCCATAGAGCGGCTCCTCGTTCTCCAGCTTCAGTGCGTAGTCCATGTCAGTGGTGGTGAGCTTCTTTCGCTTCCCCATGTGCGTGAACTTCAAAGCTTCCTGTGCAAGCTGCTTGATATGGTAGCTGACTTCATCTGCCAGCAGTTGGCAGGCTTGTTCCGGAAGGTGAGCCATGCCCATGGATTCCGCCATCACCTTCATGGACTCAGAGCGCAGCACAGATTTGCCCAGTTTCAGTTTCTTCTCAGCCATGCTGGAATTCCAGCTCTCCTCCTGGCAAGGTGGCACTCTCCTGTTTAGCTGTTCTCCTCTCTCCATTTGGAGCTGGGAGTTGTGACACACACGCAGCTCCGTTGGCCCGTCAGTGCGAGCCTTCTTCAGCTGGGGTTCCCAGTGCCTCCATCCGTTCTGGCTTGCTTCCCGCATGGGCCACTGACCCTCCTTGAATTTGACCGACAACTTCGTGGACCTTCCTGCATCTTCAATGCTAGTGAGCTAAGTTCACAAGTTTTGGCCGCCGGCGCCCCCATTGGGCTGGATGATTCACGCGCTTCCTCCTCCTGGCAGTGCCTGCCCCCCTCCCAGGGTGAGACTTGGAAGGACTCATGGCTGGAGTCCGTTCTGGAGCCAGCAGCTGCTGAGCACAATGACCGTTTCTGGGTTGAAAGACAGAGGCTGTCCTATCGCCAGAAACTCGGAGTTCCAGCTTCCAGGCCTTCACCTGAGAGCCTGTCTACAGGCACGTGAGAAGGAGACTGAGACTCCTAAGGTGCTGACCTGGGCTGCCTTCTCCTTTTTATACACTCCAGGAGCCCTGGCCATGCATGGCACCGCCCACTTCTAGGGTGTGTCATCCCACGTTCAGTCATCCAATCCAGAACTCCCGCTCAGACATGCCCAAGAGCCCCCTAACTTCTAGGTTTACGGTTCGAGGTTTTCAAGAGCTAGTTTTTTGTGTTGTTTTTTTCAACATGTTTTATTAGATTTTAAAAAGTCATATTATAATATTAAAACTATATACCCCCCTCCAAAAAAAAAAAAAGCTGGGTGTGGTGGCACCACCGTGATCCTAGCACTTTTGGAGGCAGAGGCAGAGGATCTTTTGTGTGTTCAAGGCCAGTCTGGTCTGACAGATTGAGTTCCAGGACAGCGGGGCTGCAGGGAGAGGCCCTGTCTCAAAGGGACAAAAAAAAAAAAAAAGAAAAAAAAAAACTATATACACATTAAAAAAAATCTATATACAAGAAACACGGTTTCCCGGGTGTGGGTGGGGGCAGACCTTATGCCATCACTTTGAGGGCAGGGCAGGGAGATCTCGGTGAGTTCAAGGCCACAGGCTGGTATCAGAGTGGAGGTTCCAGGAACAGTGGGGGGCCTACGGTGAGATCCTGAATCTCAAAAAAAAAAACAAAAACAAACAGACACCTATATGCATTGTCAATTTAGCTAATTAATAACTTCTAAAGTTTCTTAATTTGTATTATCAAATAGTGAAGAACATATTGTTTTGCAAAACCACCAGCAGTCAATGAGTGTTTTTTTTTTTTTTTTTTTTTTTTTTTTTTTTTTTTTTTTTTTTTTTTTTTTTTTTATCTTAGCCAATCTTATGGGTGTGAGATGAGACCTTAAAGTGCATTTCATTTTGCATTTTTGTCCTTAATTCCTAGTGATGTTGAACACTTTTTTTTTTTTTGTTTTTATTTTTTTATTGAACTTTTGGACATTTTACATTTCTTAGTCAAATTTGTACCCATTCCCCCTTCCTTGAACCCCACCTGACCAGAGTGTTTCGTGCGATTCCCTCCCAAAATATCTTCCCTTTTCTCATCTTTTGAAATTGTTTCATTCAAGTGCAGAATTTGCTGGTTAAGGGCCAAAAGTTTACTGTTTCAGTCAGTTTCTTTGACCCAGTCTTTTGGTTGTTGTTGTTGTTTGTTCTTCTAAATATATATATATATATATGAGATATATAATATAGATATATATAACAGTATATCACATATTTACCAAAAGTATGTCTGAAAATAAAATATAGGTTAATTCCAAAACATGTTTAGATAGATAGATAGATAGATAGATAGATATAGATAGATAGAGAGACAGATAGATATATTTTGGTCCTTTCAAGTCAGGGTCTCCCTGTAGCCCCAGCTGTTCTGGAATTTGCTCTATAGACGAGGTTGGCCTTGAACTCCAGAAGTCTGCCTGCCTCTGCCTCCTGAGTGCTAGGATTAAAGGCGTGTGTCACCACAACTGGCTAAAACTCACAATTCTTAAAGGGAACTTTTTAAATTTTATTTATTTTTTTATGTGTGTGATGGATCAGTGGTTAAGAGCTCTGACCACGCTGACCACTCTTGCAGAGGACCCAAGTTCAATTCCCAGCACTCATATGGTGGCTAAGAACTGTCTTTAGTGCCAGGTGTGGTGGCACATGCTTTTAATCTCAGCACTCTTGAGGAAGAGGCTGGTGGATCTCTGTGAGTTCAAGGCCAGCCTGGTCTACAGAGCAAGCTCCAGGCCAGCTGCGACTTAAGGGAAACCCTGTCTAAAAAAGACAAAAAAATTTTCTTTTTTCAGTTTGCCTTACAAATAGAGAGGTTTTATTTATTTATTTATTTATTTATTTATTTATTTATTTATTTTTGGTCTTTTCGAGACAGGGTCTTCCTGTAGCCCCACCTGTCCTGGAACTCGCTCTGTAGACCAGGCTGGCCTTGAACTCACAGACATCTGTAAGGAGCTGTAAGCCTGCTCATAAAGGGTTAACTCTGAAATAGCTTCAGAGCTGTTCTCTAAATGTGCAAACGTGCAGAGAAGCCTCCTGCCTGCACGCCTGATGTTCCGGAGGAAGCTTATCGCAAGCAAACTGTTTCTGCTGGTGCAAGCAGCCCGCCCGATAAACTTTTTACTTTTTACAAGACCTACTTTCTACCCCCTCCCCTCTTCCTGCTTCTTCCCACCTCATTGCCCTATAAATTGTACGTTTACCCTACAATAAATTGAGACCTCGACAAAGAGCTTGCCTGGTCTCGTTCCTTTCTCTCGCTTATCTTACAGGTTTTGGGGTCTCCCTCAGGTACCTGTCGTTACATGACCCATAGACAGGGTCATATTGGCGCCTGACATAGGGGCTCGAGGTAAGAAGACCCCTCTACCAGACAAGGAACAAGGAGGTCCGGCTGGACGACATAGTAAAGAGGGCACTTTGCCATCAGTGGAACTCGGAAAACCTACAGAAAAGAGAGGGCACTTTGCCACCCACGGAGTGCAAAACCTTGAGAAAAAGAGAGGACGCTTCGCCACCCACGGAGCGCAAATCCTCGGGAGAAAAAGGTAAGTAGTTCCTTGATCTTTAAAGATGGGCAATTCACTGTCGGAGTACACTCTTTTAATTTTCTTCAAGGGCCCTTTTTGCTCTACTGCTGATATTGTTTGGCGAAGCATTAAAATCTGCACAGCACCTACTCTCTGGCGAACAAAAGCAATTAGTTCTATTGATTATGCAAGGCCCTATGGTGAGCAAAAGTAATAGAATCATCGGGGCCCCATCGGGGGAAAATAGGGTAGTCATCCAGGGGACTTGGAGAACCACCCTTCATACCAACTCTGGTTATTTTGCTTCTTTCTTTGTTGACGTTTATCAAGCCTTTCTCTGAGTTTCTTCATAGAATCTCTAAATAGCCCCTGAGTTGATCAACATAAAAACAACATTCTTCTTTTAAAGCATCATATAGTCCCCCCTCCTTGAGGAATAGCAAATCTAGCCCCCTTCTATTCTGTAACACCACTTCAGAGAAGGGAGGTTAGGGAGTCCTCTAATTTGGTGATTGAGTCTTGTAGGGCCCTTAGGTCGATGGTTATGGCATCTTGGAGAGTGTCAAGACCTTGTTTGAGGTCCTGGGGCCTTTTAATCAGGGCTGTAGTCCCCGTACCGACCCCAGCAGCCAAGCCAAGCCGAGCATAACAGCTGGGTGAGAGAGACAGGCTCCTTTTATTCCAGGTTAGTCCTGTCTCATAAACTTTAAAGATTTCTTCTTCAGGGTGATAGTAAATACGGGGCACTAGTTGAAACATAACGAGAAATCTTTAGATTGATTGAAAACAGACGTAGATATGCATGGGGTGAGTCCTGTGCTGCAAGCCCACCAGCTGTCATTACTAGGAAGTAAATACTGATTTGACTCCATGTTATTTAGAGTCTGAGTAAATTACAGAGATGTTGATGGGAGGGGGGCACAGTCCCTAGACATAACCCATAACCAGACACTTCACTGAGGGTGAGTTTGCTCTGGGCCCCCCAAGGGCAGTGGTGAGAATTTGTTTTTTTTTTTTTCAATTTTCCACGACTTTATTTTTTTTTTTTTTTTCTTTTTTTTTTTTTTTTTTTTCAATATGGATGATCTTTTTTTTTTTTTAATTGTATTATTTATTTATTTTATTTTTAACAAATCTAGACCCGTGTTCCCATCATGCCCCCACCCCGCCAGAGCTCATGCAATCTGCCAAAGAACATTGCTTTCCATCTCTTAGTCTTTCTCAATATTTTCCAATGGGTGACGTTGACTGTTTGAAGCCAGTAGAGTTCATACGTGTTTCAGTCATTCCTCTTGATGCAGTATTTTCTGGATTGTTGTTTGTTTGTTGTTTCCAAAAATGCATTATGGATCCCACCTGCTTTGTACAGAAGGCTCAGGGGCCCCATAACAAAAAGAATATTCTTACACTGGTAATTGGCAACTAGCATCGCACAAGATTAGGGTACCATTCTCGTTTGTTTTTTGCTGGGACTGTGTTACTTTGCACTCAGCAAGGATGTCCTCTAGCTCCAGCCATTTTCCTGCAAAGCTCGTGATGGTCGTCTTTCTTTACTGCTGCAATAAACTCCATTGGTGTAAGATGTAACCACATTTTCTTTCTTATCCCATTCATTTCAGTTGAGGGGCAATTTAGGTTGGTTTCACTCTTTGCTATTGTGAAAGAGAAAGCTAAAATAACAGGCCGTGCATGGATCTCTTGGTGCTGCTGGAATCCTTTAGATTAATCCCAGGAGTGGTAATGGCTGGGTCTGGCTGAGCAAATTCATTCAAGGTCTCCAAGGGTCTCTAACAAACAGCGCTGCTTTCCAGTAGTGGCTGGTACGAGTTTACATTCCCACCCAGCAAGTGGATGAGTGTTTCCCCTTTCCCGCACAACCTCTCCAACTGGATCACTTGGTATCATTTGTTGTCTTGATCCTAGCCAGTCTTGACTGGAGTAAGATGATATCTTAAACGGTGGTTTTGATTTGCCATTTCCTTAATCGCTTAGCGTATGTTGAGCACGTTCCTTGGGTGTTCTCAGACATCTCTAAATTCCTCGCTTGTGAAGTCTCTGTTCAGTGTCCTTTGCTCCATCTATTGAGCGGTCGTTGTTTTCTTTTTTCTCTTGGTTTTTTTGAGTAGTTTATATTTATACTTCTGGAAATAATGCTTTGTCAGATGTAGCTGCAATGAAGAGTTTCCTCCCACTCCTGTGGATTCTCTCTTCACTTCCTTGATTGTTTCTTCTTTGATGTACGATGCTTTTGAAGTTTTGATGAGGTCCCATCTTTGTGCAATTGTGCGACTATAATTTGTGTGCAGCTGCTGCTGCTGATTTAGGAGATCTTTTCCTATCGCCCTAGGTCTGTTAGTACTGCTGCCAACCTTTTTCTTTCTAACTCTTCAGAGTTGGGGTTTAACGTTGGAGGTCTTTAATACCCATCTGGAGTTGAACTTTTGTACAGGGTGGGAGGTAGGGTGGTTAATTTCATTCTTCTACAAGGTGTGTGATGCAGTATTTTGGTGCCAGAACACCACTTGTCTGAAGTGCTGTCTTTTCTCCATTGTGGTTTTTCCTTTCAATTGTTTTTTTTTATGGCTTGTGTTGAAATTATCGTATCAGTTTTGGGATTTTCAGTTTTGTTCCAGCGTTGTCCAACAGGTCTGTTTTTTGGCCAGTACCAGCTGTTTTTTATGACTAATACCCTAGTAGTATAAGTTTAAGATCTGGTAATAGAGTCCCTCCTCGGTGTAAGTCTTTTCATCACTCAGCGATAGATTTGGGCTATTCGGGTCTTTTGTTTTCTATCCAATGAATTTAAGAACTTTTGTTTCAAGCCCAGTGGAAGAAACTCTTGGGGATTTTGAATTGGGATTGCAATTAAATCTATACAAGAGTCTTTTGGTAAAATGGACATTTTTTAACAATGTAATTTTCCAATCCATGAGCTGGGAGGTTTTTCCATTTCTGAGGTCTTCTTTCGTCCAATTTCTTTCTTTAAAAAGGTTTAAAAATTTTTGTTGTAGAGGTCTTTGGTGTCTTTGGTTAAGGTTGTTGTTCCTAGGTACTATAGTGTTTTTTGAGGGGCTCAGTGTGTGGGAGTGAGGGAAGGTCTCTTTGAATTCCCTTTCTACACGTTGCTTGTTCATGGTGTAAAGTAAAAGGCCATTGATTTTCTAAGGTTAATTTGTATCCTGTCCAACTTTGCTGAAGCTGTTAATAATGCGTTTTCCTAGGAGTTTTTCTGGTGGAAGTTTTTTTTTTGTGCATCTCTCTTAAGTAACATCAAACCTATCAAGCAATAATCGGGATGTTTGACATTCCTCTTTTCCAATTCGTACTCCTTAATAATCCTTTCTTGCCTTATTGCCCTAGCAAAGTGTCTTCAAGCACTATATTGAGAGGAGGGGGATAGGGGCAGCCCTTGCCGAGTTCCTACCTTTAAAGGAAATGTTTTCGGCATTTTCCCCCATTTAGGATGATATTTGGTTGTGGGTTCCTGTTATAAGCTTGATTACATGAGGGAATGATCCCTCCAATCCCAACAATTCCTTCTGGACTTTTAGCATGAAGGGATGCTGGATTTTGTCAAGAGGCTTTTTCAGCATTCAATTGGACGATTGGTGTGGTTTTTGTCTTTGATTACCGTGTATGGTTTTTTGGAAGATTGGTTTTATTGATTTTCACGTATGTTGAACCATCCCTGCATCTCTGGTATGAATCCCTTGGTCATGATGGATGTCTCTTGATGTTGGGTCTGTATGCGATTTGCCAGTATTCTGTTTAGAATGTATTGGCATCGTGTTCATGAGGGAGATGGTTCTATAATATCTCGCTTTTTTAGTTCGTATCTTTGCACTGGTTTGGTAATAGAGTGAGATTGGCTTCATAAAGGAAAATTTGGGAGATTCTCTGATTGTAATCCTTCTACAGTTTCAGAATAATGTTGTTAGGTTCTTTTTGAAATGTTTATAGAATTCTGGCTGTGAAACCGTCTGGGCCATGGGCTTTTTTAGTTAGGAGCTTCTTACTACATTACCTCATTTCTTCATATGTTGTATGGGTCTGTTTAAGGCTGGTCTTCTTCTTGCCTTGGTTGATTCCCGGATTTCAGATATTCCATTCCATATTGCTTTCTCTAGATCTTTCCAAANGAGCTTTAGTTCTATGATTAGAACTATGTCCTAGAGAGAGTGGGGAATGAAGGACCCCTGCCCCAAGGTTTTATGCACCCTTAAAATCTGTCTTTAGGAACCAGGGTACCGCCATCTTATGAGGCCTCCTAGTCATGTACGTTATAAGCTCTCCCCACGGCCCCCCCTTCCCCCTACTCCCTGCTCACTAATCAAGGAACTAGCTAACCACAAAGACCGCTGTGTTCTCGGAAATATTTGCTTAACTGATTTTAAGAAATGTTTAACTGATTTTGAGAAACATTGTTCCAGAAATGCCTGCTTAACTGAGTCACACCCACCTGTGTGTCAAGATAAGGTTCCTCTCCCTGCTTCCTCATACCTTGTGGATTTTTTTTTTTCCTTTAAAAACTCCTTACCCCAGTCTCTGGGGGTCGATCTCCTCTGCCCCTGCATGGGTTACGAGTTTGACCCCAGTGCACAGACCTGCATGCAGACAGTACACTCATACATATACAGAAATAAATAAAAATAAACAAAAAAAATAAATAAATAAAAATGAAAATAAAATCTTTTTTAAAAATCCAGGGTCTAAAGAGAAGTTTCCAAACACATTTCCAAGTTAACCCAAAGCATTCCAAGGAAAGTATGGGTGTGTGTAGTCTTAAAGGGACAGGGCTCTCTTTCTCTCTTCCTGAAAAAGTAGAAGCTCCGTAGGTAAGGCGTTCCCTCCCTGTTCCCACTTTACAAAGTAAAGTACATTCTCCCCTTACTTGGATCTTCTCACAGTAAGACTTTGGTCCAGGTGCAAAAATCTTTAGGCCATAAAACAGAGGAATTATCTGAGCACCAAAATATTTGAAACTCTGGTATCTTCAAAGCCTCTTCTAGTTCACACATTATCAGCAAATGGAAGGGCTTCAGGCCTTCCCTGTCCTATGTTATCTGTTAAAAGATACATTTCCCCACATTCTCACAGGGAAGGCTTCTGACACAGTGCGTGTGGGCTTCTGTTCCACACTGTGATTCTCTGTGGCCCTGAGGAGGGTGTCCTACAATCGGATTCATTGCCGCCACTATTTCCCTAGAGTGGGATCAGATCCTACAAGTTAAGAACGCATTCCTGCTAGACCGCGGAGGTCAGAAGGGGGTCTTGGATTCCCCTGGAACTGGAGTTCTCCTGGAATTGGAGTTTCAGACGGTTCTTGGCACCATGTGGGTGCTGGGGATCGAACCCGGGTCCTCTGTAAGAGCGGTTGGCGCTCTTAACCGCTAGGCCATCTCTCCAGCCCTTATTTTCATTTTTATAAATGCAAGTGAAGGGGCTGGAGAGATGACTCAGCAATTAAGAGTACCAGATGGGCTAGGGTTAGGGTTAGGGTTAGGGTTAGGGTTTGGGTTAGGTTTAGGGGTATGGTTTGGGTTAGGATTAGTCTTTAGTTTAAGTTTAAGATTAGGGTTTGGGTCAGGGTTAGGCTTAGGTTTAGGTTTAGGCAAAGGCTTACTGTTAAGTTTTGCGTTAGGGTTAGGGTTATGGTTTGGGTTAGAATTAGGTTTAGGTTTAGGTTTAGGTTTTGTGGTTTTGTTAGGGTTAAGGTTATATTTAGGTTTTGGGTTATTTGGTTTAGGGTTAGGTTTTGTTTTTGGGTTAGGCTTAGGCTTAGGCTTAGGGTTAGGCTTAGTGTTAAGCTTTGGGTTAGGCTTAGGGTTTTGGTTAGAGTTATGGTTGTGTTTAGGGTTAGGGTTAGTGTTTGTGTCTTCATTAGTGTTAAGGTTATATTTAGGTTTTGGGCTAGTATTTGGTTTAGGGTTTGAGTTTGGGTTTGGTTTAGGTTTAGGCTTAGGTTTTGGGTTAGGGTTAGGTTTAGAGTTATGGTTATTTTTAGTGTTTGAGTTAGGTTTTGGTTTAAGGTTAGGGTTTGGGTTTGGTTTAGGGTTAGGCTTCGTATTTGCTTTTGGTTTGGGTTAGGATTATGGTTTAAGATTAGCAATAATGTTCTGTTAGAATTTAGAGCAACTGGTAGACACTGACAATGCCATGAGCAAAGTACAGTGGATTATCACGGTCAGGGATCAGAATGCTACACGGCAATGGAAAGAGGCAGGGAAAAAAAACTGTGTTCATAAATTTCAGGTATTCTACCGGAGGAGTCTATTGGTAATTGGATTAGAAGTCACTCATGCTACATTGTGGCAAATCATTTGTCTATATTTTTTTATTCTAAGACTTTGAGTGAGCCTCAATTTAAAAAGTAATATTGTAATTATTTTGGTGTAGGAAATTTCAAGACAGTCTATCTTTCATGCTTCGGCATAGTTTTTGTTGGTTAATTTTAGCCAGATTTGCAGTTAGAATCAGGATCATAGAGAGGAGCAGAGGATCTGAAAAAAATGTGTGATCTGGCCAGAAAAAGCATGAACTGAAACTTAAGGACAAGGAAATCTTTTTGGGGGTGTTTTGTTTTTTGTTTGTCTGGTTTTTTGTTTGTTTTGTCTTTTTGAGACAGAGTCTCCCTGCAGTCCCAGCTAGCCTGGAACTCACTTTGTAGACCAGGGTGGCTTTGAACTAATAGAGATCCACCTGCCTCTGCCTCTGGATTTCTGGGATTAAAGGCATGGGCCACCACACCCAGCGAAATCTGGTTTTTAAAGAGATGGGTACCATTAAAGATGAAGCTAGAGCCGGGCGTGGTGGCGCACGCCTTTAATCCTAGCACTTGGGAGGCAGAGGTACGTGGATCTCTGTGAGTTCAAGGCCAGCCTGATCTACAGAGTGAGTTCCAGGACAGCCAGAGCTACAGGGAGACCCTGTCTCAAAAAGACCAAAAAAATAAAAATAAAAATAAAACAAAAACAACAACAACACAAAAACAAACAAAAAACTAGACAGGCACACTGTACTGTGTGAAATGCCTCAGAACAGCTCCATTCTAGATGTACTCCAAGTTTTTTCAGACCAAGAGTTTCAATTGCAATAACCTCCATTACATCAACACATGCATTATGAAAGACTACTATACTTATCCAAGGGGATACCTGTTAAGGTCAAGGTTCAGGGGCACTTGTAATAAGAATCTGTGCATATGTTAAATTTCTAAGTCNTTCTTTTTTTTAATTTAAATTTTATTATTATTATTTTTTTTTTTTTTGGTCTTTTCAAGACAGGGTCTCCCTGTAGCCCCAGCTGTCCTGGAACTCACATTGTAGACCAGGCTGACCTCAAACTCACAAAGATCCACCTGCCTCTGCCTCCCAAGTGCTAGGATTAAAGGCGTGCGCCACCATGCCCGGATCTATTGTTGTTATTATTATTATTATTATTATTATTATTATTATTATATGTGTATGAGTGCACTGTCTACATGTATGTTGGTGCATCCGTGTAGTGCAATGCCAAGGAGATTAGAAGAGGGAGTTGGATTCCCCTGGAACTGGAGTTAATAATGGTTCTTAGCTGCCATGTGGGTACTGGGAATCGAACCCAGGTTTTCTGCAAGAGCAGTCACTGCTCTTAACCACTGAGCCATCTCCCCAGCCCCGTGGCTCTTTTTCTAAAGCTCCTCTTGGCCATATGGCTGCCTGCCCAGGTGGCCAGCCTACATGGCCCCTTAACTCAGGCCCCGCAGGTTCATTCCTTCTCTTCTCCATTCTTCTCTGTCCCAGTAAGCTGTAAGGTTCACAGCTTGCTCACCCTCGGGTTTTCCTTTTAAATTCTGATAAACTGTCTTAAGCTTCCATTTAAGTCTGAGCCTCGTCCTCAACTTCTGTTTGTGCCCATTCTTTTTTTTTTTTTGAGACAGGGACTCCCTATAGCCCCAGCCAGCCTGGAACTCACTCTGTAGACCAGGCTGGGCTTAAACAGAGATCTGCCTGCCTCTGCCTCCTGAATGCTAGGATTAAAGGCATGCACCACAATGCTTGGCTTAAAGATGGTTCTTAGCCACCAGGTGGGTGCTAGGAACCAAACCCGGTCCTCTGCAAGAGCAGTCAGTGCTCTTAACCCCTGAGTCATCTCTCCAGTCCCATTGTGTCCATTCTTAAATTCTTTTTCTTTCTTTATGTGTATGAATGTACTGTCTGTATGTAGGTTTGTGCACCCGTGTCGTGCAATGCCGTGGAGGTCAGAAGAGGGTGTTGGAGTCCCCTGGAACTGGAGTTAAAGACAGTTCTCAGCTGCCATGTGGGTGCTGGGGATCGAACCCGGGTCTTCTGCAAGAGCGGTCAGCGCTCTTAACTGCTAGGCTATCTCTCCAGCCCTCATTTTTAAATTCTTTTATTAATGAGACTAAGAGCCTCAAGAAAGAACCCCAGTTTTCCAGGTATCATATGATGGTACCCCAAGATTTCCAATAACACTTCTTTTCTGCCTTTTAATTCCTTACTGGGCAGAGAAAACAAACCCATCCCTGCGCCCCTGGCTGGTGTAGAGCTATTCCTGTAAGTTTTCCCATATTCCACCCCACACATACACATACTACTGAAAAACTCGCAATTCTTCTGGAATTTACATTGGTACAGAGTGAGACAGGGATCTAATTTGGCAGCTACTCCATTGTGCCAACATGATTTATGAACTTATGGCTTTCTCAACTGATAGAAAATCCCTGTTACCACATGTATAGTCCTTCCAAATAGAAGTGTTTGATTGACTTCAGCACCTAGTCACATCTAGGACTGAACTTATCTATTAGTCTTCTGTTTCAGAATGTTCTGGCTATTGTGTGTGTGAAAGAGAAAGGTTAGGGTCTCACCTTTCACCTAGTG
The DNA here is from genome assembly GCA_009823505.1 of Rhizomys pruinosus. Taxonomy (NCBI): domain Eukaryota; kingdom Metazoa; phylum Chordata; class Mammalia; order Rodentia; family Spalacidae; genus Rhizomys; species Rhizomys pruinosus. The sequence goes on from VZQC01002213.1 coordinate 142,049, forward strand.
GAGGCAAGGACTCTCTTGTCTCAGCTGCTTCACTGCATTCTCCAGGCTAGCTGGCTAGCCCATGAGCTTTTGAACAGTTTTCCTGTCTGTATCTCCAATCTGCCATAGGAGTGGTAGGATTATAGATGCTAAAAAGAAAAGTGTGTGTGTGTGTGTGTGTGTGTGTGTGTGTGTGTGTGTGTTTGTGTGTTATGTGTATACATGTACATGTTCATTCCTGGGGGGGGTGCATGTGTGTCTGTGTGTGAAGTTAGAAAACAACCTCAGGTATCCTCAGGAGCCATCCACCTTAGCTTTTACACAGGATCTCTCATTGGCCTTGAGCTCTCTGAATAGGTTGGCTGGCCCGTGAGCATCAGGGATCTACTTGCCTCTCCTTCCCTGGTGTTGGGATTACAAGCATGCTCCACTATGCCTGGTTTTTATTACATGGTTTCTGTGAATCAAACCCAGGTCCTTAACGCTTATATAAAAAGCTCATACATTCTGAGTGATGAAGCTATCATTCGCACTATCATTAGTAGACATTTTGTTTCATAAAACAAAGTTTATCACTTTGCTACTCAAATCCTGTATGTTGTAATTGAAATACTTCAAATACTATTTTTATGGAGATATGAAGTAATATGTTGTCTTATATTTTCAGTGCTAAACTAAAAGTTTCATGTACATCATGACTTGTGCCATTCAGTCTGGAATAGCTTCATGTTTCCTTATCTGATGAGCCCCCAAAATGAGAGCAGCAAGAGTTGTCAGGGTAGCCTCCCCCCTCGGGACCCCAGGCCACTGAGAGCCCGCCTCAACTCACATAACAATTTCCTTGCGTGTCTGCTCCAGCATCATATACTGCGTCCACTCCTGAGCACTCTCATATGTTTTTGACTGGTCCACAATCTTCTGAAACATTGTCCTCTTCCTGCAAAACAGACCAGTTTGTTAAATAGATCAGTGTAAGAATAAGGCAGCCCTAGGTCCTGTTCTTTGCAGTTCTGCACCTGACCCATAACAGAGATCAGTTGGAACTATGGCATGTTATTACAGTCCATGTCGACATTAAAACGCGGAGAAATACCAACTTGAAATACAAGGCCAGGTCTGTGGCAATGATTGCGATGTCCATCATGTGGATTGCATGTTCATGCTGACGGCGATTCAGGTTCTGAAAGATATTCAAGCTCTACAGAGAAAAGTGGAGAAGTTTTGAGAAACAGTGCTTGCAGCAAAGTCCCTCTCCTACCAGTGGCCACCCTAACCAATGGTCATGAGGTGATGAGAGCCCCAGCCAGTGGAGAGAAGGTCGCCTGGACACACTGCAGCCTCTTGTGAGGTCGGGCTTCACCCTACCTCTTCTCTCAGTAGTGTTTTGCCAAACTCCAAGTGATGTCTTTCCAAGATGGAGGATCCATGGAGCTTGGCCAGTGGGTTCTGCGATCTGAATGAGGGAGAACATTACCATGGAGGGCCAAGATGGGGTGACGGACACGATAATCCAGTCCTGCCGCCTCCTAATTCTGAAGGCAGAGACTGAGCAGGAAGGATCTTGTGCAAGAGCACAGTGAGGCAAGGAAGATAGGGAGTAGATACCAACTCCTAACTCTGTCTTTGCCTTCCTTCACAAGTGAGTGTGAGCCTTTTCTGGGTCATGGACTCTTTAAGATTCTGTTACCTTGGAGACGGACACAAGTGAACATAAGGTCACGTGCTGTTTTAGAGAGCTACGTGTCCCCTGTATCCATTCACAGACCCAGTACTGACCACACTTTGAAAATACCCAAGTCTTAGAGGAAGTCACTGAATTCACACATTCCTTTTCATCATTTGATATTTTTTATTTTTTATTTTTTTTGGAGACAGGGTCTCCCTGTAACCCCTGCTGGCCTGGAACTCACTATGTAGACCAGGCTGGCCTTGAACTCACAGAGATCCACTTGCCTCTGCCACCATACCCAGCACAATAAATATTCTTTGAGCACTTACTATTCTGTCTGTAGTGCTCAGAATAGTAACAGTGTAACATGCAACATTCAACTTGGAACAGCTTGGGAGTAATGAGGAAGGGTAGGAGACAGGAATTCTAGTGCTCAGAATGTCTTCTAGGCCACAGGCCCTGAGCAGACTCAGTGTTTTCATGGAAGGTGAGGTAACACTTGTCTTCGGTCCTCCCAGACCAAAGGCTGCAATACAGCTCTAATGAGACGATGCTTCCAGAACAGTGCTGCAGAGGTGGGCTGGAGTACTAGCTCTGTGAGGATATGGGCTGTCTATTGTTCGGCTGCCATACAGCATATGGTACCATCCCATGTTAGGAGCATTATGCAAGGTGAATAAATGAACCTTTTCAGTCACTGACATGTTGACTCAAATTAGTTAAGCAGGTAAGACACAGAAGGAAGAGAGTGGAAGGGTTGAATGCTTTAGTTCCCTATTGCCAACAAACTGTCAGTCACCCACCTAATGACTCAAAACAACAAAAATGTGCTGCCTTAGAGTGCTGTAGTTGAGATATCTCATATGGGTCCCGGGGATGCCCTCTTCCCAGAGGTCTGGGAGGGGTCTGCTTCCTTGAGCTTTCTGGCTCCCAGGGGTCACTTGCATTCTGTGCTGGTGACCCTTCTGTCATCTTCAAAGGTAGCAGCTTGTGTCTTCCTAACTCCCTGCCTCCTCCTTACCAGGACTTCTTGGATTCCAGGAGCCCTGTCCACCTTCTTAGCTAATATCCCAAGTTCCTTAATTTAGTCACACCTCAAGAGTCCCTTGTGGGTGTCAGTCAACTTTCCCAAGCTCCTGAATTTGGGATGTGGACATCTTCAGGAACTCACTCTTCCATTGTTTCAGGATGGACCCAGATCTTAAGCACAGGAGAAAGGGGGAGGCTAAGGGCAGTGGGACGCTCCCCGAGGTAGTGAACAGTGGGGAAGGCAGGAGGGGAGGGCGGGCAGAGAGGGCTCACTTACTTCATCTGGTAGAGGTTGTTGGTGCCTCTGTGGTCAATGTCATGGCAGAAGGCAGCAGTGACCATGGCCAAGGCTTCCAGGTCAGTGAAGTACCGCTTCAGCTTTCCGGTCTGGGAGGGATATCGGGGGCAAAGTTGCGACTGTTTTGTACAGTGGAAGCAGGATGGGAGGCGGTAGGGGGCAGGCCTGAGGCCTACACATGTAAGTCTGATTTTTTTTTTCTTTGAGATAAGGTCTCATATATCCCAGGCTGGCTTAGAATTGTCTTTCTAGAGAACTTTTTGTTCTATCTATCTATCTATCTATCTATCTATCTATCTATCTATCTATCTATCATCTATCTATCTATCATCTATCTATCTATCTATCTATCATCTATCTGTTTGTCATGGAGGTCAAAGGATAACTTGGAGGAGCTGATTCTCCCCCTCTACCAGAAGGAGGTGGATCATAGGGATAGAGGTCAGGTTACGAGCTTTGGCCCAGGCGTTATGCTTATACGCTAGCACTCTGCCAACCAAGCTACAACCCCCAGCCAGGTCTGGTCTTATCTATTTCTAGCTCCACAGGGTGACCAGATATTTGCCCCACCCAGGCTGTGGAGTCTCAAAGCTGGAACTGAAACTGTTCCAGGCAAACAAGGACAACTGGTCACCCTATTCCACCCTCTGGGCCTCTCTGTGCTCAGCATCCATGCCCTGGGGGTAGAAGGTATTAGACAAGAAATTGTTGAGAAACTTGCAGCCAATGTGTCACTCCTGAGGTCTTTGAACACATCAGACCTATAAAGCCAACTTTCCAAACTTGATCTACCAGTTGAGGCACAGCCCAGAGGGATTTCTGTCTTGCACTCCTTCAAGTGCAACTGTGTAGAATTGGCACTGACTCTACAAAATAAACCAAAGTTCCAGGTGTACATCATGGGGCTGGGATGATGGGGGCTGGAGGACCAGCAGTTTAAGGCCATCTTGAAGCTGCGTGGAGAATATAAGGCCAGCCTGGGCTACATGAGACCCTACCTCAAAAAAAAAAAAAAATAGAAAAGAGAGAGGGTGGGAGGGGAAGGGAGGGAACTCAAATCTAAATGGTGGTGACATTTTCTGGTGGCCAAACCCCTAGCATGAGCTTCAGTATGACCTTGCTAGACTTGAAGAGAAAAAGAAGACGAGGAACATGAATCCCACACACTTGTGGCACGACCTCTGTGGAGAAGCATCCACGAGATATGATGGGCTCCGAAATCTCATTCAAAAATCCTGACCCAAACACACTGAAGCCATCCATCCAAAGACCTTACAGCAGTGTTTGTCATACTGAAAGATTGAAAACAACTCCCACATTCAACCATTGAGTCTAGGATAAAGAACTGGAGTACAACAAATTGCATTCAGCCTTCTATGTCTGTGGGCTTCATCTCTGTGTATCTAACAAACTGTGGACCAAGAATATATACTTTTAAATTGTTTTCTAGAGAGCTAGGGATGTGGCTCAGTTGGTAGCATGCATAAAACCTGGCTTCCATCTCTACTACCATGTAAATTGATGTTGGTAGGGCACCTCTCTAATCCTAATACTCAGGAGGTGGAAACAGGAGGGTCATAAGTTCAAGGTCATCCTTGGCTACATGAAGAATTTGAAGCTGGCCTGGGGTACATGAGACTGTGTCTCAAACCAAAATGCCCCCGTGTCAAACATGTACAGACTTTTTCCTGCCATTGTTCCCTAAGCAATGCAGTAGAACAACTGTATAGCATTTCCACATCATAAGCAATCTGGAGAATACTTAATGTATTCAGGAAGAACTAGGTGTTAGGGCCTGTGACTGTAATCCCAGCACTCCAGAGGCTGCGGCAGGACAGTCACATGAGCTACATGACAAGACACTGTTTCAAACAAAGAATATAGAGGAGGATAGTCATAGCCTATATGCAAGAGCTTGACCATCCACCAATGTTTAGTATGGAGGTGCCCTAGAACCCCACCACAGACACCAGGGAATAACAGTACTATGAAGAAAAATATAAACAGATGACCCTAAGAGACACCATGCTGACAGAAAGAAGCCAGACACAAAAGAGCAGCACTTTGGTTCACACACAGAACCTAGAGTTATCAAGTTCTCTGAGATGCAACATAGAAAGGGGTTTACTGACGTGGGAGAGATCAGAGTCACAGTTGAGTGGGTACACAGAAATGTTCTAAGGATGGGCCCTGGAAAGGGCCCAGAATACTGTGAATGTTACCACTGGACTGTACATCTAAAACTTATCTCAGTGGTAAATTTTATGTTTTACTTACAATAGAAAACATGTTTCATATCGTAAAATAATCTGATTGATTATATATAATGGAGGGATATAGTATATGTAAAAAGCCATCTTATTCATGGAGCTGTTTTATGCATGTGTTACTTTTGCAATTTTCTTTTCTTTTTTTTAATTTTTTTTAAATTTTTTATTTATTTCTGTATGTGTATGAATGTACTGTCTGCATGCAGGTGTGTGCACCCGTGTCATGCAATGCCGCGGAGGTCAGAAGAGGGTCTCGGATTCCCCTGGAACTGGAGTTCTCCTGGAATTGGAGTTTCAGACGGTTCTCGGCCACCATGTGGGTGCTGGGGATCGAACCCGGGTCCTCTGTAAGAGCGGTCTGCGCTCTTAACTGCTAGGCCATCTCTCCAGCCCCTGCAATTTTCTTTTCACTGCTGGGAATTAAAGTTCCTAGTAAGAATTCTTTTTTTTTTTAGCCCAGCTGACCTGGAGCTCACTGTGTAGACCAGGCTGGCCTTGAACTCACAGAGATCCGCCTGCCTCTGCCTCCCTCTGCCTCCCAAGTGCTAGGATTAAAGGCGTGCACAACCACACCCAGCTTTTCTAGTAAGAATTCTACCACTGAGCTACATTCCCATTCCTTCATTTTGCAATTCGTTTTTTAATTATTTAATTTTTTATGTGTATGAGTGTTTTGCTGCACTTATGTAAGTGCACCATCTGTGTGCAATGCCTGCAGAAGTCAGAAGAGAGCATCAGATCTCCTGGAACTGTTAGGAGTTATGGACTGTTGTTAGCCACCATGAGAGTGTTGGGAACCAAACCCAGGTTCTCTGCAAGAACAGCTAGTGCTCTTAACTGCTGAGATTTCTCTCCAGCCCCTACTTTTGAATTCTTTTTTTTTTTTTTTTTGGTCTTTTTGAGACAGGGTCTCCCTGTAGCCCCAGCTGTCCTGGAACTCACTATGTAGACCGGGCTGGCCTTCAACTCACAAAGATCTGCCTGCCTCTGCCTCCCGAGTGCTAGGATTAAAGCCGTGCGCCACCTCGCCTGGCTGAAATTCTTAAAAGGCAATAAATAAAAATGCTCAGAGCCAAGGTCAGTCTCCCCAGCCCTGCAGGCCTTCCCTACCACCAGCAAGGAGAACATGGTCTGTCCCACGTTGAAGCCGTGCCGCCAGTTGTGGTAGGTGATCTTTCGATAGCCCTTGCTCAGGGAGTACATGAACCGCACCAGGGCCTGTGAATACACACTTTGGTGAGGCAGCACGAACACCACCAGGGGACCAGGACCTCCCTCCTGACGCCAAGGCCCATTGGCCCTGTCATTAACCCACAATGGTGGAAACTAGCAATAGAGACAAAAGCATTGTGAAAACACCTGACAAACTGCTCCATACTATGAAAGTAAGGTTGTAGAAACAGGACCTGGCTCCTGTTTCACAGGTTGAGATTCGTCAATGCCTAGATGTGCCTAGAGAGCAACTGTCCAGGGAGGAAATGAAAAGGATTGTTTAATTGGCTTTCAGACTAGAAAGAGGTCAGAGCGCAGTGGGCAGTGGCAGTGGTAGTGAGGTGGGGGGTTAGTTTCAGATTCTGTAGAGCTGGGAGAGAACGGAGCTGTGTGGGTCTGAGGGGTGGGGGTGGGGAGTGTAAGGTCAATGTCTGACAATGTCTTGGGTGGTACTGATGGGTCTGCCAACTACTATCTTATCCAAAGCTTGGGAAGTTTTGTGCATACCCCCTTTCTGCCTGGTCCCCATCCACAGGGCACCTCTGGAAGGAATCCTGTAGGGAAAGAGGTCACTTCCCATAAATTAACACACATCTCTCACCCTCGTTTGACCTTCAGAGCTCGGTGCCTCAGAACCTACTGCAAGCAGCCAGGATGCAGGGCCTCAGTCCAGAGACATCAGCATCTCCTCTAGCAGGACCAGCCAGCCAGCAGGCTCAGAAGGAGAGAGAGAGAGAGAGAGAGAGAGAGAGAGAGAGAAGGAGGAGGAGGAAGAGGAGGGAGAGGAGGGGGAGGAGGAGGAGGCTGTGTAACCGGCTGGAAATCCCAGCACCCAGGAGGCTGAGGCAGAAGCAGAAGGCCAGCCAGACAAGGCTGCAGAGGGGGACCCTGTCTTCAAAAATGAAGAGGTGAGAGGAGAGATCTGGGCCTCACCTCTTGTGGAATGTGGAACTTGTCCACCACTTTGAGCTCGTAGTACATCTGTATCCCACACTTCACCAGCTCCAGCTCTGTGAGGGGCAAGTCGCTGAAGTGGAACTTGTTAATTTCGTATTTCTCTGCATCTGGCAGCTCTCCTTGCTATATCAGGAGTGGAGTCCAGTGATTAGGGGACATGAAGTGTTCCTGGGTCCCCTGCCCCTAGGTCTGCTGGGAGAAGCCAAAGAGGGAAAGGACCCAGAGCCATCCCCACACACCAGGCGGGGCAGCCCTAAGCCCAGGGCCCGGCGGCTCACCAGGATCTCGGCCAGCTCCTCCTCCTCACATTCCCACGGCTCTTTCCCATACACCTCTCTGGTTTTCTGCCAAGATAGCAGAAGGAAACAGCAGAGAAAAACCACTAGGTTATGACGTCAAGCACCCGAGGAGCCTCTGCTCCCCATCTCTGTTCTGCTCCTCCCTCAAGCCCTCACAACAGAATCACTTGCTCAGAGCCTGTCCTGCAATCAATATTCATTGACAATGGGCTTTGGAGAGACCTGCATTCAAATTCAGGCTCTCCCTTTTCCTAGCTAAGATTCTGAATGCCTCTGAACATCAATTTCCTCATTTATTAAATAAGGATAATAAAGGTTCTTAACTGCTGAGTTTCATTGTGCAGTGCTGGGGATTGAACCCAGGCCTTTCTTATGCTAGGCAACGACATCACCATGGAGCTACAACCTCATGTTTTTGTCTGTCAGATAGGCTCCCGCTATGCAGTCCAGGCTAGCTGAAACTTGCTGGCCTGCAACATTTGAGCCTCAGCTTCCCGAGGGTTGGAAATACAGACGTGCCCAACCAAGCCTAGTTTGCTAACTCATTTTTAAACAAAATGCATGCATTAGCCAGGCTTAGTGGCACACATCTGTAATCTCAGCACTCAGAGAATGGAGCAAAAGGATTGAAGACTTAAGGCCAAGAGTCCAAAGAAAATTTTAGATCACTCCAGACTATGTAGCAAAACCCTATCTCCAAAAAACAAATAAAAACCTAAAAACAAAATAAGAGTGCAAATAAAATAATCATGTACATCATTCTCCTGGTACAGCCCTAAAAATAAGACAATATTGTTTATATGTTTATCATTACTGACGGGAAGGAGTTTGGGCTATAATCTTGGTTCTTTTTTTTTTTTTTAAAGAATCACTTCTTTTTTTATTTATTTATTTTTTATGTGTATGAATGTACTGTCTGCATGTAGGTTGGTGCACCCATGTCATGCAATGTTGCGGATGTCAGAAGAAGGCGTTGGATTCCCCTGGAACTGGAGTTAAAGACGGTTCTCAGCCATCATGTGGAACCCGGGTCCTCTGCAAGAGCAGTCGGCGCTCTTAACCACTAGCCATCTCTCTAGCCCATAATCTTGGTTCTTTTATTTTCTGTGTGACCTGAGGCAAGTTCCTCCTGTCTCTGGGCACATTTTTCCCATGTGCCAGAGGAAGGCAGAACATGGACCCAGATAGTTGTTTCTGATTTCTTGATCTACAGCAAAATCTGTCAACCTCTAACAGGTTCATGAGGCTGCATCCATCTGGTTCCATATCTGCCATTTGCCTAGGATTATGGTCTGAGTTGAGCAACTATAAGACAGTCATTTAAATCAGATGCTTTCTCCTGTGGACTGACCATCTGCGGGTAAGAAATCTTCCAAGAGTAAGAAATGGTCTTGTGGGGCTGGAGAGATGGCTCAGTGGTTAAGAGCACTGGCTGCTCTTGCAGAGGACCTGGGTTTGATTCCCAGCATCCACATGGCAGCTAACAACCATCTGTAACTCCAGTCCCAGGTGATCTGATGCCCTCTTCTGACTTCTGAGGGCTCTGCACAGCATGGGTGTGCTTACATGTAGTGAATACATTCATATACCTAAAATAAAAGCAATAAAGCATTTAAAAACAAACAAACAAACAAGAAAATGATCTTGTGATAGGGGTGTAACTCAGTGATCCATGGCTTATGTGTGATTCAGTCCCTAGCACGACATAGCCCAGGCATGATGGTACACACCTGTAATCTCAGCTAGAGGTCATATTCAAATACAGAGCAAGTTCAAGACCAGTCTGGACTGAGACCCTGTCTAAAAAAGGAAAGAAAAGAAGAAGCCTCTGAGGCCGAAATCGGTAATGCACACACATAATCCTAGCATTTGGAGGCAGAGGTAGGAGGACTGGCACAAGCCCGAGGCCATCTTGGACTACTAGGAAGACCATGTGTCAAAAAAAAAAGGAAGGGAAGGGAAATAAAAATATTTCATTTATTATTTTTATTTTATGTGTATGAATGTATTGCCTGCATATATATAAGTGCAATGCCTGCAGAGGTCAGAAGAGGGAATTGGATCCCCTGGAGTTGGAGTTATAGACAGTTGTTAGCTGTCATATAGGTGCTGGGAATCGAACTTAGGTCCTCTGCAAGAGCAATCAGTGCTCTTAACCACTGAGCCATCTCTCCAGCCTCAGAGATTTTAAATTTTGTCTATTGCTATATTAGGGATTTATCCCAGGGCTAGGCAAGCACTCTACACTCAGCTACTGTCTCCAGCCCTAAATTAACAAAATAATGAAACTCTGCAAGGGCCTCCACTGCCTCTGAACTCTCTCCAGTGCTCTCCAGTGCTGACCCTAGAGGGAGGCTCTGGGAACTGGTCCTTGGCCCACCAGTCTGTCAGATAAAACTTCCTGTTAGGGGGCTGGAGAGATGGTTCAGCAGTTAAGAGCACCGACTGCTCTTCCAGAGGACCCGGGTTCAATTCTCAGTACCCACATGGCTGCTAAGAACCATCTTTAAGCCGAGCGTGGTGGTGCACGTCTTTAATCCTAGCACTCGGGAGGCAGAGGCACACAGATATCTGTGAGTTCAAGGTCAGCCTGGTCTACAGAGTGAGCTCCAGGCCATCTGGGGCTATAGGGAGACCCTGTCTCAAAAAGCCAAAAACAAAAAACAAAAAACAAAAAAAGCAAAATAACAACAACAAAACCTTCCTGTTAGAACAGAGGCTGAACTTGGTTGCTTCTATTCCCAGTGCCGAGTCAGCCCTGAGCCCAGTGAAAAGTGGAGTTTCTAGGACTGGCAAGCCAGGGGTCAGGCCTCAAGAACAGAGGTGAGCCTGCAAGGGATGTGGGTCCTCAGGAAACATGGAGCAGCCATTGTTGGCTGCTCTCTAGTGCTCATCCACTGGCTCACTCAACCTCGTGACCTGCCACATCTCTGCGTTAGGTGGGAGAGGTGGGGCGGAGCCAAGCACACTAGGCTGTGCCTCATGGACTTCACACCAGGCCTCCAGCTGCCCAGTCTTCAAACAGCACTCTCTACCAGAGTGGAAGTAAGAATATTACGTACCAGGATCTTCTGAATCTCTTCATTGTCACACCTCACATGATATTTTACGATGTCCTGGAAGATATCCTTCCTGTTTTCAAGCTTGTTCATGGACTCGTAGGTGTCAGGATTTAAGACAGACCAGCCCAGGAACTGAGTCAAAGACTGCAAGGAAAGGAAGGGTTGGAGGCCTCAGTAGGCTGGATCCTTACATTAACTTAGAGCAAAGACTGTTTTCTCAGCTATAAAATGGGTTTGAAAAGCTGTATTCCACCTACGAGGCAGGATATGACAGTGGATATAGATGCATTTTCTTTTTTTTCTTTTTTTTGATGCATTTTCAATAAAGTTTTATGCAGAGTAATGTCATATGGGAGGCCTTCTTTGTGTAGCAAACAGGAAGTGCATGAGAACTCTCTATATTCTGATCAGTTCTCATGTGAACCTAAATCTGCTCTAAAATTGTGACGTGCATTGACCACATATGACAGTACAGAGATGAGCATGGTATCCCTCATCTGTGGGTGCTAGCACCAATTACCTAATTGTATGGTAAACTGAGCAACATTAATGTGATCTGAAAACAACTGGGCTCTTATATTGTGAATCCTTTTAAAAAAGAAAAAAATGTAAAAAAAAGAGATGATCGTGGAGAAATCAGAGAAAGCGGTGGTCTGACCTCCTGACTTTTCAGCCTCCCATCCCACCAGATGGCCAGGCAGCTGCACACCAGGGTCCCACCACACAGCTCTGGAGGCCAAGCCTAAAGCTAGTGGACTCTGAACCACAGCACCAAGGCCTGCCCAGCATCCCACACCTCCATGAGGGTCTCGTCCATTTCGTCAAAGGGTTTCCCATCTTTGCGGTTGTAAAACGTGGCCACACCAACGATCTCTTCCTTCTTGTTCACGATTGGCATGGAAAGGACATTTTTAATCATCCATCCAGACTCATCCAGAGGTTCTTTCTACAAGACAACAGAGGGCTTTAGGCCTCCACCAGTTCCAGGCTGCACAGGAAGCTGGGTGGGATAGACTTGGGCTGTGGAACCCTGATTGCCTGGCTCAGCAGGGCTTGAGAGGGCACAGAACTTGCGTGTGTTTGGTTGGTTACAAACACTGTGTGGCCACAGCTTGTCACACCAGGAACTATGATTTCCACCCCAAAGACATAAAGGCCACATGTGCCAGGCATGGATGGTGTTAGATTCTGGGAAGAGAAACATTTCACAGGGGAAATGGCCTAAGCAAAGTTCAGAAAGAAAAGGATATGAGTGTTAAAACTGAGAGGGACCAGCTGGGCGTGGTGGCACAAGTCTTTAATCCCAGCCTGGTCTATAAAGTGAGTTCCAGGATAGCTAGGGCTACAGGAAAACCCTGTCTCAAAAAAAAAAAAAAAAAAAAAAAAAAAACCAAAAACAAAAACAAAAAAAACCCAACCCTGAAAGGGACCTTTCAGTTAACACCTTTAAGTTTTCAAAAATGGCTTACCTGAAATGCAAAAAAGTCCTCTGCAGGCGCATTCATTATATTGCAGATCTGCAAGCCAGGAAAGAGAATAATGGAGCTGGTCAGATTCCAGCAGGTGCCCAGGAGGCCCACTCCTTACTCAGAACGTGCGTCCTCCTCCAAGGCTATGTGCTCCTGTCATCCAGTGACTGAAAATGGCTTTGGGTGATTAACTGAGGCTACTGGATAGAAAAATCACCAATGGATATTACTTCTCACTCTTTGTTACAGTCTCAAATCATTCCTAAGCTTTAAAAAAGCTAAGTATAGGGGCTGGAGAGATGGCCTAGTGGTTAAGAGCACCAACTGCTCTTGCAGAGGACCCAGGTTCGATCCCCAGCACCCACATGGTGGCTGAGAACTGTCTTTGACTCCAGTTCCAGGGGAATCCGACACCCTCTTCTGACCTCCATGGCATTGCATGACACAGGTGCACCAACCTACACGCAGACAGTACATTCATACACATAAAAAATAAAAATAAATAAGTAAAAATAATAAAATATTAAAAAAAAAAAGCTAAAAAGCTAAGTATGAGCTAGGTGTGGTGGCACACACATTTGATCTCAGCACTTGGAGGAAGAGGCAGGCCGATCTTTGTGAGACTATATAGTTCCAGGACAGCTGGGGCTGTAGAAAAACCCTGTCTCAAAAATATCAGAAGAAGGGCTGGAGAGATGGCCTAGCGGTTAAGAGCACCGACTGCTCTTGTAGAGGACCCGGGTTCGATTCCCAGCACCCACATGGCGGCCGAGAACCGTCTGAAACTCCAATTCCAGGAAAACTGCAGTTCCAGGGGAATCCGACACCCTCTTCTGACCTCCGCGGCGTTGCATGACTCGGGTGCACAGACTTGCATGCAGACAGTACATTCATACATACAGAAATAAATAAAGTTAATTTAAAAAAAAGGGAGGCTGGGGGCTGGAGAGATGGCCTAGTGGTTAAGAGCACCAACTGCTCTTGCAGAGGACCCGGGTTCGATCCCCAGCACCCACATGGCGACTGAGAACCGTCTGTAACTCCAATTCCAGGAGAACTCCAGTTCCAGGGGCATCCAACACCCTCTTCTGACCTCCGTGGCATTGCACGACACGGGTGCAAAGACCTACATGCAGACAGTACATTCATACACATACAAAAATAAATAAAATTTAAAAAAAAAAAGTAAGAGCTTTAAAAAAAAAATATCAGAAGAAAAGTTAAGTGTACAAACTATCATTGTTAATAACTGTGTAGAATCCCATTTTGTGGTTCTCGTTTTGTTGTATACTTACATTGTATCCAGGTTTGTGTGTGTGTGTGTGTGTGTGTGTGTGTGTGTGTGTGTGTTTAACAAGATTTATCTTGTTAAAATGAAAATTGCCTATGCCAATCTGCTTTTTTTAATTTTTATTTATTCTTATATGTATTCGTATATTCTGCATGTAGGTTTGTGTACCCGTGTCGTGCAGTGCCGCGGAAGTCAGAAGAGGGCATTGGATTCCCCTGGAACTGGAGTTAAAGACGGTTCTCAGCCGCCATGTGGGTGCTGGGGATCGAACCCGGGTCCTCTACAAGAGCAGTCGTGCTCTTAACCACTAGGCCATCTCTCCAGCCCACCAATCTGCTTTTAAAATAAGTCACTTGTAGATTAAAGTCCCAGCCTTTGACATGGTGGCATCAGAGGTCCACTGTGATCTGGGTGCTTCCCTCCTCTCAAGCTGCCTCCCAATCTGTCTTCTTGTCTAGATCTTATGGTCCAGCAGTGGAAAATTCAGGCAGTGGGCCTACTGAGCGCCTTCAGGCATTGAGCCCTGCCATTGAAGGGGACATGGTAACCCACCCTCCTGTTGCTTCCTCCTTTTGGCTTCCTAGCCACCACCATGATGGACTGCTTTGCCATAGGCAAAAGGCAATGGATCCATCTGGTCATGGGCTGAAACCTGCAAAACTGTGAACCCAAACAAACAAATGGCACATTTGTTATAGTCACGGAAAACTGCCTAGCACCATGCCTGTCCCTCCACCCAGAATCTCCTGCCTCACCTGCCTAGGATCTATTGACTTTAAAATTTAACTCAAACCATACTCTAGACAGCCCCAGAATACAGCACAGACACCTCTTTTCTGGCCTTATCACTTTAAGTGTAGTATAACCATCTATTGATAAAAATGTCTCATTTGTTTATAAACTTTAGAGATTGCACCTCATTCTTCAACTACTTATGTGTGCCCAAGCTTCTCTCAAAGCTTGGCACATGGAACATGGCCAGCAAGTGAACATCTGTGTCTGCCTCATGTGGGAGCGATGTGCAGCTTACAGGTATGAGTCTGCTGTGAGACACCGGGACAGGACACACAGGTCAGTCCACCCTTGACCCTGAGTGCTGGGGGGTTGCTGTGGTTTGAATGTGAAGAGCTGCCCCAGGCTCCCATGTTAAAGGCTTGGTCCCCACCTGGCAGTGTTGATGTGGAAAGTGGTGGAAATATGAAGTGGGATCTGGCAGGAGGAGCTAAGTCACGGGGGTGCGGGTGACTGGATGTTATACCTGATCCCTAGATGGGTATTCTGTCACAGCAACAGAAAGCCTACCACAGGCATGGTGGGAAGTAAGAATGGACTTCTGCTGTGTGCTAGGGATGTCTGGAAAGGAGGCGGGAGGAGGAAGATAGAAATGGCAATCAAGTCTGGTGTAAGACCCTGGTACTTAGTATCTCGGGAGCCCGATAGAACGGGTAGCCATGACAACCCCGGCATATCTGCAGAAGGCTCTTTAGTTGTCAGTGACCCCGAGCCACTCTCTACTTGCTATTTCCCCAGTCAGTTTTCTTCTTTATTGTGAGTTAGTTGTTAATTGGAAAAACCATTTCAGGTTTTACAGTCACCACCCTCATATTCTCTCTCTCTCTCTCTCTCTCTCTCTCTCTCTCTCTCTCTTTCTCTCTCTCTCATTTTTTGACACAGGGTCTCCCTGTATTCCCAGCTGGCCTGGAACTTGCAATGTAGACCAGGCTAACCTAGAACCCACTGTTGACTAGGCTGACCTTGATCTCACAGAGATCTGCCTGCCTCAGCCTCTCGAGTGCTGGGTTTAAAGGCGTGTACTTGCTTCCCACTCTCCTGATCTGAAATCCTTTCATTCTCCCACCAGATTCAAACTTCCAAGTTGTATCACTTACCAGGCCATTTTGGGCAACATAAGTAGGGAGACCACTTACTAGAGCCCAGTGGTCAGGAGGTGGATTCCTGTAAAGGGCAAAGACAACCAATGACTTCTCAGACATGGAGAAGACTTCTCAGACATAGTGATGGTCATGAAGTCGACATCCAAGCATTCATTCCACTTGTGGTTACTGACTGCTCAGCAAAACCAGACACTTTGACTTGCTTCCCTCCCATGGTAAGAAAAGCCCAACAATGGTGAGCCCCTCCCAGGTACCGAGTACAAACTGAGTGCTCCGCATATTTATTTCTAGGAACATCAGCAACATTACAGTTTCTGGATTTACATAACTGCATAGTGGCTTCACTCAACAGTGGGCCACACACATGACATGGTCAAGTAAGACTGTATCCACAGTGATGCACAAGTACAGTGCTCACACAAGGATAAAACCACTCACTTGGCAATGCATTTCTCAAAACGTACCCCTCTCCTTGAGGCGATGCATGATTTGATTACTTTTAGTAGAAAAATGCATAACAACCTTGATCAGTCACGAGAAAGCCCTGGGGAGATGGTACAAGAAGTAAGAGAGCTTGCACAGCATGGGAACCTGAGAACAGATCCCAGCACTCGGGGAAGAGCACCCGTGGCTGAAGCCTGGTGGGTGGGAGGCAGGGACAGCAGGGTCACTGGGCTTTGCTGGCATGCTGGCTCTAGGTTCAGAGGGAGACCCTGTCTCAAGAGTACAAAGCAAAGCCAGGCATGGTGACACACCGTTAATCCCAGCACTCAAGAAGCAGAGACAGGTAGATCTCTGTGGGATCAAGACTAGCCTAGGCTGCATAGTGAATTTCAGGCTAGCTGGGACTAAAGAGAGATCCTGTCTCAAAATGATCAAAATAAAAATTTTAAGATAAAGCAGAAAGCAATAGAAGTGACATTATCCTTTGGCCTCTGAAGGTGGGCAGCCATGCATCACACACACACACACACACACACACACACACACACACACACACGCACACACACATATGCATGCACATGCTCATGCCTGAAAGTGAACATTCTGGAAGTCCTGTACAAGTCAAGACTAGCACTGTCAGCATGTTGGAAGCCCCGGTCCTCACAGTCTCTTTCTAACCCCAAAGGAAACCATTATTTTTTTTCTTAATTTTATTTATTTTTGTATGTGTATGAGTGTACTGTCTGCATGTAGGTTTGTGCACCCGTGTCGTGCAATTCCGCGGAGGTCAGAAGAGGGTGTCGGATTCCCCTGGAACTGGAGTTCTCCTGGAATTGGAGTTTCAGACGGCTCTCAGCCGCCATGTGGGTGCTGGGGATCGAACCTGGGTCCTCTGTAAGAGCGGTCGGAGCTCTTAACCGCTAGGCCATCTCTCCAGCCCTGGAAACCATTGTTTTAGCATGGTAATTACATCTGTGCTTTTCAGAGTGTTTTATACCCCTGAACCCTCTGATTTGATTTGCCTATTTTCATTTCTTTTCTTTTCTTTTTAATTTTTTTATTAATTTTTATTTATTTCTGTATGTGTACGAATGAATGTACTATCTGCATGCAAGTCTGTGCACCCGTGTCATGCAATGCGGAGGTCAGAAGTGGGTGTCGGATTCCCCTGGAGCTGGAGTTCTCCTGGAATTGGAGTTTCAGACGGTTCTCAGCCGCCATGTGGGTGCTGGGGATTGAACCCGGGTCCTCTGCAAGAGCGGTTGGCGCTCTTAACCGCTAGGCNTTTTTTTTTTTGTCTTTTTGAGACAGGGTCTCCCTGTAGCCTCAGCTATCCTGGAACTCATTTTGTAGACCAGGCTGGCCTTGAACTCACAGAGATCCGCCTGCTCTGCCTCCCGAGTGCTAGAATTAAAGGCACGCACCACCATGCCCAGCTAATTTGCCTATTTTCGACTTCATTTAGATGGAATTATCCATTGTTTAGTTTTTCTTTGTCTTCTTTCTTGTGTTGCTATAATTTGTCTGTTTTACTGAATGGTGTATAGTTCTCCTTCTTGCTATAGTAGCACGATTTAACCTTTTGCCAGTTGCTGGTTCCCCGCTCTCCATTCCCAGTTTGGGTCTAGTCGAAGAGCACTCCTATCTCAGTTCTGTATGTTATGGTATATGCCTAGATAAAAATATTGGATCATAAAATGTGCATTTTTAAAAATTTACTGGATAAGACCAAACAACTTATACCCCATCAGTGGTATGTTATAGATCACTTTGCTCCACATCCCTGTCGACACTTAGTAGTTTCAGACTTTTAAATTACAGCCCCTCCGATGAGTTTGAGGTGCTGTCACCGTGGTTGTATTTTGCCTTTCTCCACAAACTTGATGACCCCTATGCTGTGTCTGTTGGGTGGATCTGTCTGTGAGCCTCCCTCTAGGGTCTTTTTCTGATTTTTCAGTAATGATCTTTTTTTTTTTTTTGATGTAGGGGAGTTTCTGGTATAATCTTGATACTAACCATTTGTCAATTATTTTGCCAATATCTCATACCATGCTACTTTTTAAATGCCCTGCCATCATTCTAATTGCCATAGCTTTAGGGTAATTTCCAATATGAGGTCTTTCTCGTCTTCAAAACTGCCTTGTCTAATCTTGCTCTTTGCATTTTGACATAAATTTTATAATTAGTTTATTAGGGTCAGACCTTGAAAAATTCTTATGGGGTTTTGCCTCAGATTGTATCAAATCTATGAATTTGGAAAGAATATATTCACAACATTGAGTTATTGAGTCATGAACAAGGCGTACCTCTGCATTTACTTGAATTTCCTCCAATTCATATTTTCTTTAACTTCTTTCAACATTTTTTTGTTTTCTCTATAAAATCTTGCCCATATTTTAGTTATATTTAAGATTTTAAATATTTCTTCTTTAAATATTTGTATAACTCATCTATGAAGGAATACCAGACTAAAATGTCCTTGTTGAAAATTTTACATTCATTTTATTGTTGTAAGACTTCTGTTTTGTTTGAGACAGGGCCTCACTATATAGCCCTAGATGGCCCGGAACTCATGAGATCTGCCTGCTCCTACCCACTGAGGGATAACTGGGATTAAAGGTATAATAAGTAAGACCATACCCAGATTTTGTTATAAGAATTTTGATTTTGGGTGTGGTGGCGCACGCCTTTAATCCTAGCACTTGGGAGGCGGAGGCAGGCAGATCAAAAGATTGAAATCAAACAGAGAATATCTTTTGATCAAATGAAAAATATGTGTGTAAGACACCAATTACAAAAAACTAAATCAGAATTTTATTTGTTTATTGATTGAGCCAGAGCCACAATCTATAGCCCAAGCTGGCCCACAATGCCTAGTGATTCTAATTTCTCAGCCCTCTAAGTTGTGGGATTTCAGGATGAACTACCATGCCTGGAGTGAAATTTTTCCTACATTTGGAACTTAGGAAACACACTCAAACCCAAAGAGAATCTGGTGACAAGGAACAGATGACAAAGCACAGGTGGCGAAGGAACCACAGCAAATGTTGGAGAGGTGCTAATCTGGCCCAAGCGTGGCCTCCAGAGCCTCAACAGAGAAAGCCAAGTGGTAACTCCACCTTGACATTACAGGGATCATCAGAGAAGCACTGGCTTTCAGAAAAGGAATACAGCCAGTTCAAGGCAATCCTGCCAGAGGGACGGGAAGAAGGAAGCCGACTGCCTTGGTCTACCTCCCTCCACCGGCAGGCCTAAGCCCCCATTGGCAAATTCAACCACAAACAAGAAGTCATTGCCAATATGGCCCTTAGAGGTTGGGCTTGTGGGAGGGGCATGTCAGAGGGTAGATCATGAAGGTCAGATAGCTATTCATCACAACTCAAACCAAAAGGAAACCCAAAAAGTCTAAAAAGAAAGCAGCGTGTGTTTGTGTGTGTGTGTATGTGTGTGGGGGGGCATGAATTGATGAAGTAGAAAACAATTAATGATGAACAAATGCCAAGAACTGATTCTTTGAACAGACTAACAAAATTTCTAGCTGGACTGAGCAAGAAAAATTGAAAATCAAATAACTGGCATCAGGAATTCAGGAATGAAAAGGGGGCATTAAAATGATTGTGAGGCCAACCGGAGAGACATAATGAGACCCTGCCTCAATACTACTACTACTACTACTACTACTACTACTAATGATGTGGCCAATTCCTCTTGGTGGAGTACTTTATCACTTTTAAGATTTACTTTATTCATGCTGGGTGTGGTGGCTCATGCCTTTAATCCCAGCACTTGAGAGGCAGAGGCAGGCGGATCTTTGTGAGTTCAAGGCCAGCCTGGTCTACAGAGCGAGTTCCAGGACAGCTGGGGCTACAGGGAGACCCTGTCTTGAAAAGAGCAAAAGAAAAAAAACAAGATTTACTTTATTCATATCAACAGACTTCTTTCAGCATTCTAGTATAAAATTTCATATTTCACATTTCCTAACTTTTTGTGCCGTTCAAGACTGTAGTAAGGTCTCAGTTCCGTGGTGGAACGGGCTATGGAGAAAGCACTCGAGTGGAAGCACAGCCCAAGGACACATGGCACTGTGCAATTCCAAGTACATATGGTGCTTTATTCAAATGCAGCATGTCAGCTCAGT
Source organism: Rhizomys pruinosus (assembly GCA_009823505.1). NCBI lineage: Eukaryota > Metazoa > Chordata > Mammalia > Rodentia > Spalacidae > Rhizomys > Rhizomys pruinosus. Next base: position 162,061 of record VZQC01002213.1, read on the forward strand.
CCTCGTTAGTATAGTGGTGAATATCCCCACCTGTCAAATGCAGCGTGTCATTATATAGGTAGTGTGACATCACCTCTTAGCAGCCAATCCCAGACTTTGTATCACCAGCTGAAATGACATGTAAGTGGCTGTGGTGGAGGTCACACCTAGGTGAGAGACTTTACATGACAGCAACTGTGTGATATCATTCATTCTGTTCTGAAATGCCAAACAGTGGAAAACTGGCCATCTTAGGATCAGTGAAACATCATAGGCTTCTTCTGCATTGTGCCAATCCTTGTTATCTAACTGGACTATCTAGTAGATTTACATTTAGAGAAACTAGGGAGATGGCTCAGTGGGTAAAAGGAGCCTGCCACCAAGCTGACAGCTGGCGTTCAATCCTAGGCACTCACATGGTGGAAAGAGAAAGCCAACTCCCACAAGCTGATCTGCACAGACCGTGGTGTGTCTGTGCCCACATACACAGACACACAAACACATACAAAATAAAATATAGCCGGGCGTGGTGGCGCACGCCTTTAATCCTAGCACTCGGGAGGCAGAGGCAGGCAGATCTTTGTGGGTTCAAGGCCAGTCTGGTCTACGGAGCAAGTTCCAGGACAGCTGGGACTACAGGGAGACCCTGTCTCGAAAAGACCAAATAAAAATAAAAATAAAAATGTTTAACTACATTCTATTTGTACCTACACACACACACACCCTAATAATAATAATAATAATAATAATAATGATTTTTACTGCATTTTAATTTGTTGACTTTGTGTGTGTATGTACAGGTATGTGGGCATTCAGGACACACAAGTGGAGGTCAGAGGACAACTTGGAGTCAGTACTTTCCTTCCACCATGTAGGTCTTGGGATAAAATTCACATCAGCAGGCTTAGTGAGCCATCTCACCAGTCACCAAAACCTTTTTTTTTTTTTTTAAATAAGCTTCTTTTCCTTTTTTAATCTTTTATTTATTTTTGTATGTGTATGAATGTACTGTCTGCATGTAGGTTTGTGCACTCATGTTGACCAAAGCCCTGGAGGTCAGAAGAGGGTGTCAGATTCCCCTGGAACTGGAGTTAAAGATGGTTCTCAGCCACCATGTGGGTGCTGGGATCGAATCCGGGTCCTCTGCAAGAGCAGTTGGTGCTCTTAACTGCTAGGCCATCTCTCCAGCCCTGAAAACGTTTTTTAAAAAAATAAATTATAGTGGGGCATGGTGGCACATGCCTTTAATCTCAGCACTTGGGAGGCAGAGGCAGGCAGATCTCTGTGAGTTCAAGGCCAGCCTGGTCTACAGAGCGAGTTCCATGCCAGCTGGGGCTACAGGGAGACCCTGTCTCAAACAGACCAAAATAAGATGGGTGTGGTGGCGAAAGCATTTAATCCTAGCACTTGGGAGGTAGAGGCAGGCAGATCTTTGTGAGTTCAAGGCCTGGTCTACAGGGTGAGTTCCAGGACAGCTGGGGCTACAGGGAGACCCTGTCTCAAAAAAGACAAAAAAAANTCTGAGGATTGAACTCATGCCGGCAGGAAAACGAGTTTTTACACAAAACACCACCCGCTGGGCCATCTCCCCATGCAAAGCCCCACTTTCCCCCTCGTGTTCCATAATACCAGGGTGCCCCCAACTCCTTCCGTATTTTGGCTGGATTAGACACTCGGTTTCCCTCAAACACATACATATATTATATATAGATATATGTATATAGATATGAATATAGAGACAGAATGTGACCTATATGTACTCGGTCCGTCCAGCCAAGATTATGTTGAGTATCTATTCCACCCCCAGATAGGCACTCATATAGATGGGACCTCTTTTTAAAAATTTCTTTTTCTTGATCGTTCTTTCAAAATGTGTAATTTTTTTTCACTCTTAGGAATTTTTTGATGTGTGGCCAGTTCTGATGGGTGAGGCCCCACCCTACTCTGGTCCCAGGACTCCAGACGGAAGGGTAAGTTTCTCTGTGCTTCATCAACTACACAAGTGTTTAATGGAATTCAAATTGAAATACATAGTTAAGAATCTCCATTTGTTTTCATATTTATGCTTATTATCATGTAGTAAATGAAAATAATACATTAAAAATGAAACTCAGGGGCCGGAAAGATGGCCCTGGGTTAAGAGCGCCGACCCTCTTAGAGAGGACCCAGTTCGGTCCCCAGCACCCCACATGGCGGCCGAGAACCGTCTGAAACTATCTCCAATTCCAGGAGAACTCTAGTTCCAGGGAATCCGAGACCTCTTTGACTCCGCGGCATTGCATGAACATGGGATGCACAAACTTGCATGTAGACTGTACATTCATACACAATCAGAAATAATAAAAAATTTTTAAAAATTAAAAAAACAAAAAAGAAAACACTCAATTGGCCATGTCACAGCAGACCTGCTACGGTTTCTTGCATTCCCCAAGCAGACCTGACTGAACCTGCATTTCTTTCCGACGTCCCAAGCAGACCGGCTGACAGCGTTTTCTTGTGCCATGTCCCAGCAGACCTGCTGGCGGCATCTCTCGCCGTGTCCCAGCATGCCATGTCTGACTTACCTTCACTGGACTGCGCCGCCCCCAGCAGTGTAGTGATCCCTCACAATTGCCAGCCGCCCACTTACAGAAGTCTCTAATGTCTTGCTGGAGCTGTCACAGTGAACCCTGGAGTAGACAAGAAGAAAAAGTCCCAGAGGGGTCAAGCGGGCCTACTCAAGGATTTACCAGATGGGAAGTTAGAACCAGCTGGAACTAGAAGAAGAGCTTCAGAGCCCATATAGAATGTTCAAATGAAGGCCAATTCCAACAACCCGAGGAGCTTGGTTTGCTGACATCATTTATTTACTTATTGTTTATTTAGTTATTTTGGTTTCATTCTGAAACAAGGTCTCTCTATAGCCCCAGCTGGGCCTAGAACGTCACTACGTAGACCAGATTGGCCTCAATCTGGTAGAGGGCCACTTGCCCTCTGTCTCCTGAGGTGTAGGACTGAGAGATGTGTATCACCACATCCAGCTAGAATGTATCATGCTTTCTTTTGTTATCTTTATACAATGACATCTCCGTACGCATGTGGTTCGCACCCTAGCCGTTCAGTCCTACGCTAGAAGGCAGAGACAGGTCTCTCGGAGTTAGAGGCCAGCTGGTCCATAGATGGAGTCCAGCCAATATAAAGTGGCCTAAACAAGAAGGCAGCAAAAGAAAAAATGCTGAACAAAAAATATTCACATAATAATATTTCCCATAAATATTTGGGAATCTCAGTTTATTTTGAAAAAATAGAATGGCAGAAGCCAAAGTAGACTTCCTAACCGCATCCCACAGGGTAAATTTGATTGGAGCTGAGTAACTGCTGCCTCCTAGAAGAGTGGCCTGATTTCAGCTCCCTCGTTTTCTCTCTGGTCCTCTGCTCTCTGTACTCTGTCTGTCTCTCTCTCTTTTCTTCTTAAAACAATACTTCTGTAGGTTCAGCTGGCCTAGATCTGGTATGTTAGGCTAAGGATGAACTACAAACACCCTACCGATTCTCCTCCTGCTACCTTCTGAGGAGTGGAGACCACAGGTTGTACCACGCCGAGTTTTTTGTGTGTGCTGGTAGGATGATCCCAGGGCTTCATACATGGGAGGTAAACCTGCTGGGCTACATCCCTAGCCCAAGAAAGGTGCTTTCAAAAACACATATTCTGCTGCTTAGCATGGCTGGCCTGCTCCGCTGGGCTTTTCTGTGGATTTGTATACAGGATGAACCTGTAAGCTACAGAGTTAGACCTGAGGATGTGGAGCTGAGCCTGTCACAGCTTTCAGACATGGCCAGCTCAATCAATGTGCAGTTCCTTGGCTGCTCTGATATTCAGCTCCTAAGCTCAAGCCCTCAGGTCAGAGGTCAGAGGTCTCACCCAGCCTAGACGCCAGGAGACCTGTCCTCTTTAATTCCTCCGGCTCTTCACCCTCAAATGTCCCACTCATGGAGACTCAACTGATGTCCCCTACCCGCCTTGGTGTACCAGGCCAAGAAGAGCTGCCACGACATGTGAACCAATCAAGGATTTTGGTGGTCCTGGGGGCAGTCCCTTACACATGGCTAAAGCTTTTTTTTCCTTTTTCTCTCCTTCCTCTTCCTTCCTTCCGTCCTTCCGTTTCCCTTCCTTTCCTTCCTTCCTTCCTTCCTTCCCTCCTTCCTTCCTTTCTTTCCTTTCTTTCTTTTCTTTCCTTTTGTTACTAATATTTTTTTGGTTATTAGTTTTTATTTTATTTTATTTTTTTTTTGTCCTTTTTGAAGACAGGGTCCTCCTGTGAGCCCCACCTGGCCTGGAACTCGTTTCGGTAGACCAGGCTGGCCTTGGACTCACAAGAGATCCACCCACTGCCTCGTGCCTCCCAAGTGCTTTGGGATATAAAGGCGTGTGCCACTACACACAACCCGGGCTTTTTTGGCTTATTTATGTTGAAATGTACTGCGTAATCATGTGTGTGTCAAGTGTACCTGTGGTTGTTGCAGTGCCCTCCGACGGTCAACGCAGGTGCGTCAGACCTCCTCATCGGCATGGAATGCATGGTTGTTACTGACATATGATTGCTGGAAATCGAATCGGTCCGAGTCCTCTGAAGATAGCAGGGCCCTTAACTGCTGAGCCATCCTCTCCAGGCCCTCTCTCCCAGTCTTTCCTTTCCTTCCCTTCCGGCCTCCCGCCCTCCCCCCCCCTCCCTCCTCCTTCCCTCCCTCCACCCCTCCCGCCCCCCTCCCTTCTTCCTTCCTTCCTTCCTTCCTTCCAGGGATCAAGCACATGTCCTAGAAATTAAGCTGGCCTAGGCTGTAGGGAGAGTGGGGGAAACAATCAGCGAACCTCAGTGGGAATGCACAGGGATGAAATCTGCTTATGTAGCAGTGGGCCCAAACCAAGGATGAAAGAACATAAGCAGATGAGTTTGAAGTGTCTTCTAAACATTAAGACCTAAGTAAACTGCCCTTCAGTCCTGGCAGCCATTTGTAGCATAACAAAGACTGAAGTTAAAGGCTGGAGAGATGGCCTAAGCGTTTAGAGCAACTCGACTGTCTTGCTGAGGACCGGGGTTCGATCCACCAGCACACCACGTGGTGGCTGAGAACCGTCTAGTAACTCCAATTCCAGGGAACTGAGTTCCAGGGGAACCGAGAACCTCTTCTGACCTCCGTCGGCATTGCACGACATGGGTGCACAAACCTACATGCAGAGTATACATTCAACAAACAAAGTAAATAAAATAAATAAATAAAATAAATAGAATAATAAAAAATAAATGTTTTTAAAAAGTCAAAAAAACCTTAAAAAACAGACTGAATATAAGGCTAAAACACGGCAAATACACTGGCCTTGTGGAAGAGGAAAAGGAATTAAAAGTCAACATTGACTTTGAACCTTTCAATTCACTTAGTGCATCACTGTTGTGAAAGAAAGTTCCTAATGGAGGCTTTAACGACTCCTTTAGACGAACAGTTAGTGTGGCTTTGTCCCCTGTAATAGGTGTGTGCCTTTTGGCAGACTATAAGGAAACAGGAGAAGCCCTGCACAAACCCACAGGTCTCCCAAAGAGACATGGCAGAGGCTACCCAGCCTTGGATTATGTTCTGTATTTAAGAATGGAAAAGCCAGCCAAGGTGCAGTGACTCATGCCTTGTAATGCCCATCACTTGGGAGACAGAGGAGGGCGGATCTTTGGTTGAGTTCAGGCTAGCACCTGGTGCTAGCATATTAGTTTCGAGGCCACAGCTAGGTCGACAGGGAGACCCTGTCCTCAAAAGACAAGACCAACACACCCCCAAAGGAAAAGAAATAGACTGAAGCTCTCTAACAGCAGCTGTATCTCACGTCACCTTCCCGTTTTTTTAAAGCCAATTTTTTTAATTGAAGACTTTGTGATTTTCATACAAAAGTTCCGATCAAATAAGAACCTGTGCCCCCTGTCCTTGCCCCCCCACCCCAACCAGAGCTCATAGCATTCTGCCAAACATGTTTTCAATCTTTTTCTCAGTCCGTTTAAAATTTTCAATGCAGAAGTTTACTGTTTCAAGCAGAAGTTGCACTTCACCTTCCTTTAAAATACCGCCATTGGCAGGTGGGGTGGTGCTCACCTTTAATCCTAGCACTCAAGGAGGCAGAGGCAGGCGGATTTCTGTGAGTTCAAGGCCAGCTTGGTCTACAGAGTGAGTTCGCAGGTCAGCTGGGGCTGTATAGGGAGACCCTGTCCTAAAATAAAATAAATAAATAAATAAATAAATAAATAAATAAATAAATAGCGTGTGAGTGTTTAAACTATGGAAAAGTTCTACTGGCTAATTAGGCTTCCTGGAAAAAAAGCAACAAGAAGCTACCACATTTCTACACCTCATGATCTGGCCACTGCTGTGTTGCTGGCTCTTTCAAAGACCCTTGTGTCACAGAGTTTGCCGCTCAGCCTTGGCAACAAAGGTGCCCTTCATGGTTCCGGTTTGTTTTTCCAGAGTCTGTGAATTCATTCATGAAAGCGGCCTTGAAAGCAGCATAACTTAGCTACAGTGTGGAGGGAAAAACTGATTTTTTTTTTTTTCTTTTTCTGAAAGCAAATGGATTCTCCTGTAGGCTATAAAAAAAACCATTGAACCACAGCCGGGCGTGGTAGCCACGCCTTTAATCCTAGCCTTTGGAGCAGAGGCAGGCGGATCTTTGTGAGTTCAAGGCCACCCTGGTCTACAAAGTGAGTTCCAGGACAGCTGGGGCACAAGGAGACCCTGTCTCAAAAGACCAAACAAAAAAAAAAAAAAAACCATTGAAGTGTACTCTAGGCTCTCCCCTACCTGGCAGCTGCAGTGCTCATGTGGTCGCCTCTGTACGTGACAGCCGACTCTCAGCTAGGAGGTGTAAACATCTTTGTTTTGGTGGGAGGTATGTTGGAACAAGGGCCTTCTTGGTTTTTTTTTTTTTTTGTTTTTTTGAGACACATCTTACTCCTAGCACCCAGGTAGGCCCTCAAAAATGTAGTGACCCTCCTGCCTCTGCCTTCTGAGTGCTGGGGATTACAGGACATGAGCCCAAACCCAGGTGTTTTACAATGTTTTCAACCTACATGGGGTTTATTGGGATGCAACCCATTGTACATCAAGCACTGTGCTCTATTTGTTCAACCACTTTCCCAGTGATAGTTGTGACCAGGCTGTGGCCTGCTCTACGCTATTCCATGCTGCACAGAGTAGCGACGTTCAAGCGGTGCTCTGCCCTGAGTGATTCCTTGTTGTAGAACGGTAGTTGGCTCCATTTGGCAAATACTGATGCAGAATAATTTTGCACATCATTTGTCCAAGTGAACAGGTACAATATGTCCACCCATGCCATGACACACATGAAGAATAACTTATTTATGCAAAGAAAATATGACCACTATGACTGTGTCCAATTAGCTCTGGAACATATGGACACAGGCATCAAAACCATATCAGAAAAACAAGGCCTGGGAACTCACTGAACACATCAGACTAACAAGTGAATGAACGATGCAGTCAGAACAGCTGGCAGTACAGCGCTGCCACTTCCTCCACCCATCAGACCATCCTGGGCAGGAGTTATGGGATTTCGGGCGCATGTGTGCCTTGTGGTGCCGAGCTGCCAACACACACACACCACACACACACACACACACACACGAGTAATCATGATCTGAAAGCAAATCTTAGTAAAAAACTAAAAATAACATAAAAAAATAAAAGCTGGGCGTGGTGGCTCATGCCTTTAATCCTAGCACTTGGGAGGGCAAAGGCAGGCAGATCTTTGTGAGTTCAAGAGCCAATCCTGGACTACATAGTGAGTTCCAGGACAGCTGGGGCTACAATGAACCTGACTCAAAAAGATAAAAAAAAAAAAATAATAATAATATAAAATAAAATAAATTTAAAATGTACCATTTCAAAAAGAAAATTTAGGCCAGGCATTATTGCGTACACCTTTAATCCCATCACTCAGGAGCAAAAGCAGTGGATCTCTGTGATTTCAAGGCCAGCTGGTCTACACAGTGAGTTGCCAGGATGGCTGGAGTTACAGGTGAGACACCTATCTCAAAAAAAAACAAAGAAAAGAAATTTAGGGGCTGAGAGAAGTGCTCAGTGGTTAAGAACACTGGTGTTTATTGGCAGAGGACCTGGGTTCAGTTCTTAGCACCCACATGTGCCCTAAGTGTCCAGAACTCTAGTTCCAGGGGATCCAACGCCCTCTTCTGGCCTCTGAAGGCATTGCATGCATGATGCAGGCACATACATAAAAAATAAAAATAAACCAAAATCAAAAAACACAATCAAAAACAACAAAAATCACACTGATTTTGCAAGTGAAAGAAGAAAAGTTTTGACAGCAGAAGGAAGGGGCAGATGCAGCCTCAAGTTTGTTGAAGTAACAACTAGTTTGCAGGCTGGTGCCTGTCCAGGGACCACTCTCTGAGTGGCTACATCTCAGACAACAGAGATGACAATATTGCCTTGCCATTTTAAGGTTTTATTGTGAAGTCCCATAGCCACAAGGATGGGCTGGAGTCAGGGCCCAGGCTCTCCTTCTGGCTCATTGTCTCCCTATATAATCGTCCTTCCTTGCAGTTCTGGTCTGTGAAATGGTTGCTAAGCTGCCCATCACATTTGAGTATACGGAGCACCTGATAAGGTAATGATTTCCATGGAGAGTGAGGGGAGTGGAGTACCTGCAGCTGGTGCCATGAAGGGACACACTGACCCCTGAGGGTCAGTTGAGGATAGTGAGCTCCAGAAGGCAGAGAGCTAGGGACAAGCCTGGTGCTTCCTGGAGATGGCAGGGCAGATGACAGTGAAAGACGAGTTCTGGAAGCCTCATACTCCCATGCCTTAGGCATGGAATAAACTTTGTGTGTTCTTTTCCTTCTGAAAAAAAAAAAAAGCCGGCGTCCTTAGTGCACACCTTTAATCGTTGCAGAGGCAGGCAGACTTTTGTGAGGTTCAAGGCCAGCCTGATGCTACAGAGTAAGTTCCAGGACAGCTGGGGCTACAGGAGACCCTGTCTTGAAAAGACCAAAAAAAAAAAAAAAAAAAAAAGAGGGAAAGGAAAGGAAAAGAAACGCAGACTAAGACCATTTTTAGGTTGTGTTCCTGTTGAAGTTTTTTTACTCAGGGTATAATTTTACTTTTTTGGCAGGAAATTAACTTTTATAAGGTCATCGACTACATACTGCATGGCAAAGAAGACATCAAAGTTATCCCGTAAGTTTTATCCCCAGACCTGCAGAGCTGCCAACGTGTGTCCAGCACCCACGTCAAGCCCATGGCTACCTGTGCTGAGACAAATGCTAACCAAACCCAACAGGCCCATGTCCTTGGTGAGAGGCAGAGAGAGCGGGAGCCACTGTGAGCCCCACTGGGGAGACCACAAGAACAGGGAACCAGGTCCCCAGAGGGGCAGAGGCTTGAGCTAAGCCACAGCTGCTGCACTGTGGGGTGGATGGAGTGGCCCGGCCCACAGCTGGGTTAACAGGAAGCCTGTCTGGGCCTCGGCCTCCTGTCTATAGAACGAGATGATGGTGTCAAGTTGGGGCTTTCCAACGCCTTCTGCAGAGCTGCTCTGGGGTCCAGAAAAAGGACAACCCGAAAGCAGGGTCGAGGGAGAGACTTGGGGCCCAAGGTTGATTCTCCAGAGTCCTCCGGAACTGCCAAGAAGGAAAACGAAGAGGGCAGGAAACCGTGCTGAGCATGCCTGCAGGCAGCTGGGGCTCAAAGAGCATTTCAGAGCAGAGCAGTCACAGCCCTTTCCAGTACCCACTTGGGTTGTTTTGGACAGCAGAATGTTCCAGAAATCGTCAATATGTTTCTGTCTACTTGAATCCTTCCTTGTACCGAGAGCCACACCCCAGCTCTGCCCTGAGACTGGGCTCACTGTCTCAACTTTATAGCTGGCTCCTTAAGCTGCTATAGGCTGTGTGGGAGCCACACCTTTACCCCCCCACCCCTTCCCCCAGCTGGAGAGCTGAAGGGATTTCCTGTGTGCTTCCCTGATCCTCCAGCCTGGCGATGGAAATGCTGACTCAGCCTTGGCCACCGGAGCCAAACCCCAGTCCTCCTCTGAAGCTCAGATACATACGTTCTTGGGTCTGCCTTTTGCTAGTGAAGGATTCCATCCTGCATCTGTCCTGCATCTCTGTTTCTGAGCTCTCTCTGTTCCTAGCATTCCTGTTCGTAGAGACTGGTTCGCTGATCCTCCCCCTCTCCCTCTCCTCCCCACACACTCACTCTTCCTCCTCTCTCTTCTCTTATTTTAGACAGGGTCTCCACTATGTAGCCCAGGCTGGCCCTCAAATTCATAATCTGAGTGCTAGCATTATGGATGTGGTACTATCATGCCTGGCTCTGATTTTTTTTTTTAAAGCTTGTGTTTTCTTTCTTTTTTTTTAATTTTTTTTTTATTAATTTTATTTATTTCTGTATGTGTATGAAGTGTAATGTCTGCATGCAAAGTCCATGCACCGTGTCGTGCAACGCTGCGGAGGTTCAGAAGAGGTCTCGGACTCCCCTGGAACGGGGAGTTCTCCTGGAATTGGAGCCCAGACGGGTTCTCAGCCGCCATGTGGGTGCTGGGGATCGAACCCGGGTCCTCTGTAAGAGCGGGTCGGCACTCTTAACCGTTAGGAGCCATCCCTATGTTTTTCTTTAGTTTGTGAAATGCATGCTCTCAAACATTCTGCTCTCTAACTCCCTTTTTTTTTAACTTCTCTTTCCTTCTTTCTTCCTCCTCCCCACTTTTAAAAAGACAGGGTTTCGTGTAGTCCAGGCTGTCCTGGAACCTGCTTTTAGCTGAGACTGGCCTTGAACTCCCACCTCCTGCCTGCTGCGTCTCCCACGTGGCTGGGATTACGGATGTCCAAGTCACACATGACGTTTTAAACCCTCTTCTAGCTTTACTTCATCAAACTCATCATAACGTCTTTTAATTAATTATAGTCACAGCTTTTCTCCAATGTTCATTTGTAAGTTGTTGCACATGGGTAACATGCATGTGCATGTGTGTATTTGTGTGTGGCGTGTGTGTATATATGTGTTCACTGTAGTATGTGTGCACAAATGTGTGTGTGCATGTGAGAGCAGAGGTTGACATTGGGTGCTCTCCCAGCTTATGTATTGAGGCAGTGGTTCTAGTTTGTCTCCATTGCTGTGACAAACACTCTGACTGACACCAACTTGGGGAGGAAAGGGTTATTCAGCTTCTCATCTCCTGGGTCACAGTTCATCACTCAGGGAGCCCAAGGCAGGAACTCAGGGCAGGAACCTGGAGAGGAGCTGAAGCACAGGCCATGGAGGAATGCTGTTCACTGGCTTGCTCCCCGGCTCATGCCCAGCCTGCCTTCTTATTACGGCACACAACAACCTGCCCGGGTGGCAACCATTCATCGTGGGCTGGGCCCTCCCACAGTTGCCAGCATCAAGACAATACTACCCAGATTGGCCACAGGCCAATCCAATGGAGCCAATTCCCCAATTGAGGCTCCCTCAACCCAGGTGTGTCAAGTTGACACTGAAGCTATCCAGCACAGGCAGTGTCTCTCCCTCGATCCTGGAGCTGCCAGCTTGCTCTGGGGACGCCTGTCTCACTTCCCATCTGCTGGGATTTCAGGCTGGTCACCACCAGCGAGTGCTCTACCCACTGAGCTGTCTCTCCAGTCCCTTCACGCCTTATCCAGTGCTGGAAGATCTCATCTTCCTAGGCTCAGATAACAGTCACCTTGCTCCTATGTCATTCCTTTGGGGCTTTTTGAGAGGCAGTGCTCTGTTTCTAATACAAATGTTCAACTTAGCCAGGATTGGCTGTGCTGTAGTAGTAAGACCTTGAGACTTAGTGCTGAGTCATGAAGCTTCATCGTACTCTCCCATTGCGTGCCCACTGCCAATTGGTGGGTGTGGTTGGGATAATCTTGCAAGGGCTGTCAACAGCCAGGGGCCAAAGATGATAAAACAGCCACCATTTGGAACCTTGAAAAACTGACTGACCTTGCCACAAGGAAGAGAATACATGGGAAAACATGTGCTAGAGGTGACAGATGCACCTTGCCTCCATTCACATTTCAAAGGCCAAAGCAAATCGCACAGTCACACTTTATATCAAATGAGGAGGGACTGCAACCTGTGTGTCCAAAAGGAGGGTAGCCAGAGTGTTCACACACATAATGGTGGCTGTAGTATGCCAGCTAAGATAACAAGGATGAATTGAATAGTAAATGATTAATCAAGCCAAAGGAAGGCAAAATAAAAGTTTAGGCAGAACACAGAGTAGATGGGGAAAGTTCATATTTTATTTATTTATTTATTTATTTATTTAGGTCTTTTTTTTTTTTCTCTTTCTTTCCTTTCTTTCTTTCTTTCTTTTTTTTTTTTTTTTTGTTACTTTTAAGTGTTTGGACATTTTAAGGACTGTGGGGCTTTTAAGGTTGTACTGTCTTAGGTTGTGATTAATGTTAACATCATACTTTGGGGATAAGAACTGGAAAGGTGGTGGTTTAATAGTGATGTGTTTTGTGTGTCAAGTTGACAAGGGGTCAACTGTGCTGGATAGCTTCAGTGTCAACTTGACACACCTGGGTTGAGGGAGCCTCAATTGGGGAATTGGCTCCATTGGATTGGCCTGTGGCCACATCTGTGGAGTATTGTCTTGATTGTCTGGCAATGTGGGAGGGCCCAGCCCACGATGAATGGTGCCACCCTGGGCAGGTTGTTGTGTGCCGTATAAGAAGGCAGGCTGGGCATGAGCCAGGGGAGCAAGCCAGTGAACAGCATTCCTCCATGGCCTGTGCTTCAGCTCCTGCCTCCAGGTTCCTGCCCTGAGTTCCTGCCTTGGGCTCCCTGAGTGATGAACTGTGACCCAGGAGATGAGAGCTGAATAATCCCTTTCCTCCCCAAGTTGGTGTCAGTCAGAGTGTTTTGTCACAGCAATGGAAGACAAACTAGAACACTGCCTCAATACATAAGCTGGAGAGCACCCAATGTCAACCTCTGCTCTCCACATGCACACATTTGTGCACATACGTACATGTGAACACATATATACACACACGCCACACACAAATACACACATGCACATGCATGTGTACCCATGTGCAAACTAACAAATGAAACATTGAGGAAAGCTGTGACTATAATAATTTAAAAGACGTATGATGAGTTTGATGAATGTAAAGCTAGAAGAGGGTTAAAAGTCAGGTGTGACTTGGACATCTGTAATCCCAGCACGTGGGAGGCAGAGGCAGGAGGGTTGGGAGTTCAAGGCCAGTCTCAGCTAAAAGCAGGTTCCAGGACAGCCTGGACTACACGAAACCCTGTCTTTTTAAAAGTGGGGGAGGAGAGAAAGAAAGAAAAGAGAAGTTAAAAAAAAAGGAGTTAGAGAGCAGAATGTTTGAGAGCATGCATTTCACAAACTAAAGAAAAACATAGGGATGGCCTAACGGTTAAGAGTGCCGACCGCTCTTACAGAGGACCCGGGTTCGATCCCCAGCACCCACATGGCGGCTGAGAACCGTCTGAGGCTCCAATTCCAGGAGAACTCCAGTTCCAGGGGAGTCCGAGACCCTCTTCTGAACTCCGCAGCGTTGCACGACACAGGTGCATGGACTTGCATGCAGACATACATTCATACACATACAGAAATAAATAAAATTAATAAAAAAAAATTAAAAAAAAAGAAAGAAAAACACAAGCTTTAAAAAAAAAAATCAGAGCCAGGCATGATAGTACACATCCATAATGCCAGCACTCAGATTATGAATTTGAGGGCCAGCCTGGGCTACATAGTGAGACCCTGTCTAAAATAAGAGAAGAGAGAGAGGAAGAGTGAGTGTGTGGGAGAGAGGGAGAGGGGGAGGATCAGAGAACCAGTCTCTACGAACAGGAATGCTAGGGAACAGAGAGAGCTCAGAAACAGAGATGCAGGACAGATGCAGGATGGGAATCCTTCACTAGCAAAAGGCAGACCCAAGAACGTATGTATCTGAGCTTCAGAGGAGGACTGGGGTTTGGCTCCGGTGGCCAAGGCTGAGTCAGCATTTCCATCGCCAGGCTGGAGGATCAGGGAAGCACACAGGAAATCCCTTCAGCTCTCCAGCTGGGGGAAGGGGTGGGGGTAAAGGTGTGGCTCCCACACAGCCTAATAGCAGCTTAAGGAGCCAGCTATAAAGTTGAGACAGTGAGCCCAGTCTCAGGGCAGAGCTGGGGTGTGGCTCTCGGTACAAGGAAGGATTCAAGTAGACAGAAACATATTGACGATTTCTGGAACATTCTGCTGTCCAAAACAACCCAAGTGGGTACTGGAAAGGGCTGTGACTGCTCTGCTCTGAAATGCTCTTTGAGCCCCAGCTGCCTGCAGGCATGCTCAGCACGGTTTCCTGCCCTCTTCGTTTTCCTTCTTGGCAGTTCCGGAGGACTCTGGAGAATCAACCTTGGGCCCCAAGTCTCTCCCTCGACCCTGCTTTCGGGTTGTCCTTTTTCTGGACCCCAGAGCAGCTCTGCAGAAGGCGTTGGAAAGCCCCAACTTGACACCATCATCTCGTTCTATAGACAGGAGGCCGAGGCCCAGACAGGCTTCCTGTTAACCCAGCTGTGGGCCGGGCCACTCCATCCACCCCACAGTGCAGCAGCTGTGGCTTAGCTCAAGCCTCTGCCCCTCTGGGGACCTGGTTCCCTGTTCTTGTGGTCTCCCCAGTGGGGCTCACAGTGGCTCCCGCTCTCTCTGCCTCTCACCAAGGACATGGGCCTGTTGGGTTTGGTTAGCATTTGTCTCAGCACAGGTAGCCATGGGCTTGACGTGGGTGCTGGACACACGTTGGCAGCTCTGCAGGTCTGGGGATAAAACTTACGGGATAACTTTGATGTCTTCTTTGCCATGCAGTATGTAGTCGATGACCTTATAAAAGTTAATTTCCTGCCAAAAAAGTAAAATTATACCCTGAGTAAAAAAACTTCAACAGGAACACAACCTAAAAATGGTCTTAGTCTGCGTTTCTTATTTCCTTTCCTTTCCCTCTTTTTTTTTTTTTGTCTTTTCAAGACAGGGTCTCCCTGTAGCTCGAGCTGTCCTGGAACTCACTCTGTAAACCAGGCTGGCCTTTAACTCACAAAGATCTGCCTGTCTCTGCCTTGGTCTTTCAAAAGCTTCCAAGACTTACTTGAAAATTTCATTGTAGATTTATTTATTTATTTATTCATTAATTCACTCATTCACTTACTTTTGAGGCAGCATCTCCCTGTAGCCCCACCTGGCCTCAAAATCCTTATGGAGGAGGGCTGGCTGACTTTCATGTCAGTGACCAACCGGCTGGAATTAAAGGCAGGGGGCATCATGCCTTGCTACGGCGATTTCTTTATTTTTTATTATTTATTTATTTGTTTATTTATATATTTAATTTGTGTGTGTGTGTGTGTGTGTGTGTGTGTTTGAAAAGCAGTTTTCCTGGATCTCCAGCTGGCCTGGAACTCTGTATGTTCAGCGGGCTGGCCTGCCACTCAAGAGAGTTCCTCTGGCATGCTGGGATTAAAGTCCTGTGCCACTCCATTTGCAAGACAAGCAAGACAGCTGCTTCTGGTAAAGTGACTTGGAGGCCCCCTTAAGGGTCAGAGCTGTCCATACCACATACCAGGCCAGCACTCTGTGTAGGCCCCATTTCTGTACATTTTTAGGCCTAAGACAACCACTTCCATCTTTTCAGCTGTTCTGGTCCTTAGGAAAACCAAACCAAACCAAATCAAACCAAATGAAATGAAACCAAACAAAAGAAAACAGAAAATGGGGGGAAAAAGGAAGCTCAGCCATTGGGCTGGAATTTAGAACAGGTGCCACCATACCTGGCTATGGCTATTTCTTTATTTGTAGNTTTTTTGGTCTTTTCAAGACAGGGTCTCCCTGTAGCCCCAGCTGTCCTGGAACTTACTCTGTAGATCAGGCTGGCCTTGAACTCACAAAGATCTGCCTGCCTCTGCCTAGGATTAAAGGTGTGCACTAAGACGCCCGGCTTTTTTTTTTTTTCAGAAGGAAAAGAACACACAAAGTTTATTCCATGCCTAAGGCATGGGAGTATGAGGCTTCCAGAACTCGTCTTTCACTGTCATCTGCCCTGCCATCTCCAGGAAGCACCAGGCTTGTCCCTAGCTCTCTGCCTTCTGGAGCTCACTATCCTCAACTGACCCTCAGGGGTCAGTGTGTCCCTTCATGGCACCAGCTGCAGGTACTCCACTCCCCTCACTCTCCATGGAAATCATTACCTTATCAGGTGCTCCGTATACTCAAATGTGATGGGCAGCTTAGCAACCATTTCACAGACCAGAACTGCAAGGAAGGACGATTATATAGGGAGACAATGAGCCAGAAGGAGAGCCTGGGCCCTGACTCCAGCCCATCCTTGTGGCTATGGGACTTCACAATAAAACCTTAAAATGGCAAGGCAATATTGTCATCTCTGTTGTCTGAGATGTAGCCACTCAGAGAGTGGTCCCTGGACAGGCACCAGCCTGCAAACTAGTTGTTACTTCAACAAACTTGAGGCTGCATCTGCCCCTTCCTTCTGCTGTCAAAACTTTTCTTCTTTCACTTGCAAAATCAGTGTGATTTTTGTTGTTTTGATTGTTGTTTTTGATTGGTTTATTTTTATTTTTTATGTATGTGCCTGCATCATGCATGCAATGCCTTCAGAGGCCAGAAGAGGGCGTTGGATCCCCTGGAACTAGAGTTATGGACACTTAGGCACATGTGGGTGCTAGGAACTGAACCCAGGTCCTCTGCAATAACACCAGTGTTCTTAACCACTGAGCCTTCTCTCTAGCCCCTAAATTTTCTTTTCTTTGTTTTTTTTTTGAGATAGGGTATCCCTGTAACTCCAGCCATCCTGGAACTCACTGTGTAGACCAGGCTGGCCTTGAACTCACAGAGATCCACCTGCTTTTGCCTCCTGAGTGCTGGGATTAAAGGTGTACGCAATAATGCCTGGCCTAAATTTTCTTTTTGAAATGGTACATTTTAAATTTTATTTTATTTTATTATTATTATTATTTTTTTTTTTTTATCTTTTTGAGTCAGGGTTTCCTTGTAGCCCCAGCTGTCCTGGAACTCACTATGTAGTCCAGGATGGCTTTGAACTCACAAAGATCTGCCTGCCTTTGCCTCCCAAGTGCTAGGATTAAAGGCATGCGCCACCACGCCCAGCTTTTATTTTTTTATTTTATTTTTATTTTTTTACTAATATTGATTCTCAGATCATGCATTACTCGTGTGTGTGTGTGTGTGTGTGTGTGTGTGTGTGTGTGTGCACGCGCGCACACAGGCACACATGCGCCCGAAATCCCATAACTCCTGCCCAGGATGGTCTGATGGGTGGAGGAAGTGGCAGCGCTGTACTGCCAGCTGTTCTGACTGCATCGTTCATTCACTTGTTAGTCTGATGTGTTCAGTGAGTTCCCAGGCCTTGTTTTTCTGATATGGTTTTGATGCCTGTGTCCATATGTTCCAGAGCTAATTGGACACAGTCATAGTGGTCATATTTTCTTTGCATAAATAAGTTATTCTTCATGTGTGTCATGGCATGGGTGGACATATTGTACCTGTTCACTTGGACAAATGATGTGCAAAATTATTCTGCATCAGTATTTGCCAAATGGAGCCAACTACCGTTCTACAACAAGGAATCACTCAGGGCAGAGCACCGCTTGAACGTCGCTACTCTGTGCAGCATGGAATAGCGTAGAGCAGGCCACAGCCTGGTCACAACTATCACTGGGAAAGTGGTTGAACAAATAGAGCACAGTGCTTGATGTACAATGGGTTGCATCCCAATAAACCCCATGTAGGTTGAAAACATTGTAAAACACCTGGGTTTGGTGGCTCATGTCTGTAATCCCAGCACTCAGAAGGCAGAGGCAGGAGGGTCACTACATGTTTGAGGCCTACCTGGGCTACGGAGTAAGATCGTGTCTCAAAAAAACAAAAAAACAAAAAACCAAGAAGGCCCTGTTCCAACATACCTCCCACCAAAACAAAGATGTTTACACCTCCTAGCTGAGAGTCGGCTGTCACGTACAGAGGCGACCACATGAGCACTGCAGCTGCCAGGTAGGGGAGAGCCTAGAGTACACTTCAATGGTTTTTTTTTTTTTTGTTTGGTCTTTTTGAGACAGGGTCTCCTTGTAGCCCCAGCTGTCCTGGAACTCACTTTGTAGACCAGGGTGGCCTTGAACTCACAAAGATCCGCCTGCCTCTGCCTCCCAAGTGCTAGGATTAAAGGCGTGGCTACCACGCCCGGCTGTGGTTCAATGGTTTTTTTTATAGCCTACAGGAGAATCCATTTGCTTTCAGAAAAAGAAAAAAAAAATCAGTTTTCTCCACACTGTAGCTAAGTTATGCTGCTTTCAAGGCCGCTTTCATGAATGAATTCACAGACTCTGGAAAAACAAACCGGAACCATGAAGGGCACCTTTGTTGCCAAGGCTGAGCGGCAAACTCTGTGACACAAGGGTCTTTGAAAGAGCCAGCAACACAGCAGTGGCCAGATCATGAGGTGTAGAAATGTGGTAGCTTCTTGTTGCTTTTTTTCCAGGAAGCCTAATTAGCCAGTAGAACTTTTCCATAGTTTAAACACTCACACGCTATTTATTTATTTATTTATTTATTTATTTATTTATTTATTTATTTTGAGACAGGGTCTCCCTATACAGCCCCAGCTGACCTGGAACTCACTCTGTAGACCAAGCTGGCCTTGAACTCACAGAAATCCGCCTGCCTCTGCCTCCTGAGTGCTAGGATTAAAGGTGAGCACCACCACACCTGCCAATGGGGTATTTTAAAGGAAGGTGAAGTGCAACTTCTGCTTGAAACAGTAAACTTCTGCATTGAAAATTTTAAAAGAGACTGAGAAAAAGATGAAAAACATGTTTGGCAGAATGCATGAGCTCTGGTGGGGTGGGGGGGCAAGGAAGGGGGCACAGGTCTATATTTGATAGGAAATTTTGTATGAAATACACAAAGCTTCAATTAAAAATTGGCTTTAAAAAAAGGGAAGGTGACGTGAGATACAGCTGCTGTTAGAGAGCTTCAGTCTATTTCTTTTCCTTTGGGGGGTGTGTCTTGTCTTTTTGAGACAGGGTCTCCCTGTAGACCTAGCTGGTGGCCTCGAACTAATTATGTAGACCAGGTTAGCCTTGAACTCACAGAGATCCGCCCTCCTCTGTCTCCCAAGTGATGGGATTACAGGCATGAGTCACTGCACTTGGCTGGCTTTTCCATTCTTAAATACAGAACATAATCCAAGGCTGGGTAGCCTCTGCCATGTCTCTTTGGGAGACCTGTGGGTTTGTGCAGGGCTTCTCCTGTTTCCTTATAGTCTGCCAAAAGGCACACACCTATTACAGGGAAGCCACACTAAGCTGTCGTCTAAAGGAGTCCTGTAAAAGCCTCCATTAGGAACTTTCTTTCACAAACAGTGATGCACTAATTGAATTGAAAGGTTCAAAGTCAATGTTGACTTTCTAATCCTTTTCCTCTTCCACACAGCCAGTGTATTTGCAGGTTTTTAGCCTTATATTCAGTCTTTTTTTTTTAAGGTTTTTTTCCTTTTTAAAAAATTTATTTATTTATTTATTTATTTATTTATTTATTTATTTATTTATTTGTTTGTTTGAATGTACTATCTGCATGTAGGTTTGTGCACCCATGTCGTGCAATGCCGCGGAGGTCAGAAGAGGGTCTCGGATTCCCCTGGAACTGCAGTTCTCCTGGAATTGGAGTTACAGACGGTTCTCAGCCACCACGTGGGTGCTGGGGATCGAACCCCGGTCCTCTGCAAGAGCAGTCAGTGCTCTTAACCGCTAGGCCATCTCTCCAGCCCTATATTCAGTCTTTGTTATGCTACAAATGGCTGCCAGGACTGAAGGGCAGTTTACTTAGGTCTTAATGTTAGAAGCACTTCAAACTCATCTGCTAATGTTCTTTCATCCTTGGTTTAGGGCCCACTGCTACACTAAGCAGATTTCATCCCTGTGCATTCCCACTGAGGTCGCTGATTTCTTCCCCACTCTTCCCTACAGTCCTAGGCAGCTTAATTTAGGACCTGGCTTGACTCCCTTGGAAGGAAGGAAGGAAGGAAGGAAGGAAGGGAGGGAGGGAGGGAGGGAGGGAGGGAGGGAAGGAGGGAGGGAGGGAGGGAGGGAGGGAGGGAGGAAGGAAAGAGAGAGAGGGGCTGGAGAGATGGCTCAGCAGTTAAGAGCCCTGGCTATTCTTACAGAGGACTCAGATTCGATTTCTAGCAACGATATGTCAGCTAACAACCATCATTCCAGTTCCAGAGGAGTCTGACGCCCTCTCTTGACCTCTGAGGGCACTGCACAACACAGGTACACTTACACACATGCAAGCAGTACATTCATACATATAAAATAAAAATAAAGCCCGGTGTAGTGGCACACGCCTTTAATCCCAGCACTTGGGAGGCAGAGGCAGGTGGATCTCTGTGAGTTCAAGGCCAGCCTGGTCTACAGAACGAGTTCCAGGCCAGCTGGGGCTACAGGGAGACCCTGTCTCAAAAAGACAAAAAATAAAATAAAATAAAATAAAAATAATAAAACAATATTAGAAGGAAAGAAAGAAAGAAAGGAAAGAAGGAAGGAAGGAGGGAAGGAAGGAAGGAAGGAAGGAAGGAAGGAAGGAAGGAAGGAAGGAAGGAAGGAAGGAGAGAAAAGGATAAAAAAAAGCTTTAGCCATGTGTAAGGGAGCTGCCCCAGGACACCAAAATTCCTTGCATTGGTCAAATGTCGGGCAGCTCTTCTTGGCCTGGTACACCAAGGCGGGTAGGGGACATCAGTTGAGTCTCCATGAGTGGGACATTTGAGGGTGAAGAGCCGGAGGAATTAAAGAGGACAGGTCTCTGGCTGTCCTAGAGCTGGTGATGACCTCTGACCTCTGACCTGAGGGCTGAGCTTAGAGAGCTGAATATCAGAGCAGCCAAGGAACTGCACATTGATTGAGCTGGCCATGTCTGAAAGCTGTGACAGGCTCAGCTCCACATCCTCAGGTCTAACTCTGTAGCTTACAGGTTCATCCTGTATACAAATCCACAGAAAAGCCCAGCGGAGCAGGCCAGCCATGCTAAGCAGCAGAATATGTGTTTTTGAAAGCACCTTTCTTGGGCTAGGGATGTAGCCCAGCAGGTTTACCTCCCATGTATGAAGCCCTGGGATCAGTCCTCAGCACAGCAAAAACTCGGCGTGGTACAACCTGTGGTCTCACTCCTTCAGAAGGTGAAGGCAGGAGAATCGGGTTTGAGGTCATCCTTAGCTACATACCAGATCTAGGCCAGCCTGAACTACATGAGATCTTGTTTTAAGAAGAAAGAGAGAGACAGACAGAGACAGAGAGACAGAGACAGAGAGAGAAAGAGGGAGAAATCAGGCCACTCTTCTAGGAGGCAGCAGTTACTCAGCTCCAATCAAATTTACCCTGTGGGATGCGGTAAGTCTACTTTGGCTGACATTCTATTTTTTCAAAATAAACTGAGATTCCAAATATTTATGGGAAATATTTTATTATTGTTCCAGCCAAATTAATTTTTTTTTGAGACAAGTTCTCGTTATATAGCCTTTTTTGGCCTGGAACTCACTATGTAGACCAGGCTGGCCTCTAACTCCTAGAGACCTGTCTCTGCCTTCCTAGTGCTAGGACTAAAGGCATGTGCTACCACATCTGACTGATTCAATTTTTTTATAAATATAAACAAAAATAAGATCAAATTTCAGCTGGATGTGGTGATACACATCTTCAGTCCCTACACTCAGGAGACAGAGGCAAGTGGCCCTCTACCAGATTGAGGCCAATCTGGTCTACGTAGTGAGTTCTAGGCCAGCTGGGGCTACAGAGAGACCTTGTTTCAAGAAACCAAAATAATAAATAAAATAAGTAAATAAATGTATGTAGCAAACAAGCTCCTCGGGTGGTTGGAATTGGCCTTCATTTGAACATTCTAGATGGGCTCTGAAGCTCTTTTCTAGTTCCAGCTGGTTCTAACTTCCCATCTGGTAAATCCTTGAGTAGCCCGCTTGACCCCTCTGGGCTCTTTTCTGTCTTGTCTACTCCAGGGTCACTGTGAAGCTCCAGCAAGACATTAGAGACTTCTGTAAGTGGGCGGCTGGCAATTGTGAGGGATCACTACACTGCTGGGGGCGGCGCAGTCCAGTGAAGGTAAGTCAGACATGGCATGCTGGGACACGGCGAGAGATGCCGCCAGCAGGTCTGCTGGGACATGGCAAGAAACGCGTCAGCAGGTCTGCTGGGACGTGGCAAGAAATGCATCAGCAGGTCTGCTGGGACATGGCAAGAAACGCGTCAGCAGGTCTGCTGGGACATGGCAATTGAGTTTCTTTTTTTTTTTTTTTAATTTTTAAAAATTTTTTATTTATTTCTGTATGTGTATGAATGTACTGTCTGCATGCAAGTTTGTGCACCCATGTCATGCAATGCCGCGGAGGTCAAAACAGGGTCTCGGATTCCCCTGGAACTGGAGTTCTCCTGGAATTGGAGTTACAGACGGTTCTTAGCCGCCATGTGGGTGCTAGGGATCGAACCCGGGTCATCTGCAAGA